>PVJS01003334.1:0-47595 GCA_004027185.1 Glis glis
GAGAGAGAGAGAGAGAGAGAGAGAGAGAGAGAGAGACAGGGAGAGAGACAGGGAGGGAGGGAAGGAGAGAAAACGCTCGCGCGCGCATGCACAAGCTGAGGCTGGCCACGAACCCGGATCCTCCTGTCTCCATCTCCCAAAGTACTGGGATTACAAGCGTGCGCCACCACGCCCGGCTACAATTCACTTTCTGAAATCCTCTCACCCTGACCCTCCTCCGTGGTTGGCAGTGGAAGGGCCCTGGGCTGAGGCGGGACCCTGTCACCTGCACTTCATCTTGCCCTGGGGGGTCTTCCACTCCTTACTGCTGCCACCATCGTAGTGGTCCAGGAGTAGCCAACATCCCTTTCACACAATGCTCTGCTATGGAAATGGGTCCTTGGTCTTAATCCCAAGAAGCACAACTAATGAGAAGAGTGGTTAAAGAGGCTTTCTCTCCCAACCTGGAAACAACAATGGTAAGGAACAGGAGAGGGATGCTGTCAACCCGACCTCCCTCGGCCGCCAGCTGACCAGGCCTAGCTCCTGCCACCACAGAAAATACAGAACACCACCGGTCCCCACCCACAGTGGAGACCAGAATTCCTCCCAGGCCACCTTGGGCTCCTCCTTCCACTCCTGTGTCCCGGTTAATGACCCTCCTCTTCTCCCTGTGACTATAGGCCACTACCTTTATGTCACTGCATTTTAGGAAGCCCCTGTTCCCTCCTCCAAATCAGAATTCAGTGAAAACTCCCTGACCTTGACAAGGGGATACTACCTACAGAAATGAGAGGGTGAGCCAGGCGTGGTGGTGCACGCTTATAATGCCAGTACTTGGGAGGCTGAGACAGGAGACTCGCAGGTTCAAGGCCAGCCTCAAGCAAGTAATGAGACTCTCATTAACCTAGTGAGACCCTGTTTCAAAAATAAAAATAAAATAGGGCTGGGAGTGTAGCTTGGAGGTAGAATGCCCCTGGGTTCAATCCCCAATACCTTATAAAAAAATTTTAAAAAATGAAATGGGAAGGTGGAGGCTGGGCTGTGGCTCTGCGGTAGGGCCTTGCCTGGCATGCATGAGGCCCTGGGTTCCATCTCCAGCACCATGGATGAATGGATGAATCGATGGATCGAGGGGTATATGAATGGATGGAATGAATGAATTGAGTAAAAGTAGTTTGGAAAACTGGCAAGTCACTCAAATGTGAAGTATTATTGTTACTATTATTATTGGTAATAATTTTGGTACTGGAGATTGAACCCAGGAGCATTCTACCTCTGAACTACACCCCCACCCCTTTTTATTTTGAAACAGGGTCTTGCTAAGTTGCTGAGGCTAACCTTGAACCTCTGACCCTCCTGTCTCAGCCTCCCAAATACTGGGATTTATAGGCGTGCACCACCACACCCAGCTGGTAATGATAATTTTTAAGATTAGACTATAGAGACATCCTGAGCCAGGTGTGGTGGTATACTGCATGCTTGTAATCCCAGTACTCGGGAGGCTGAGACAGGAGGATCGCAGTTTCAAAACCAACCTCAGCTACTTAGTGAGGCCCTCAGCAACTTAGTAAGACCCTGTTTCAAAATAAAGAATAAAAAATAGGGCTGGGGGTGTAGCTCAGAGGTAGAATGCCCCTGGGTTCAATCCCCAGTACCACAAAAAAAAAAGACAGCCTGGAGTGGCAGGAGACCAAAGGCACTGAAATTAAAAGCATGCACCATGGGTAGCCCTTCCCCCTTCTGACTGTGGGGTGCAACCTGATTGGTCTATTATCCTGCTTGCAGGTGCCAGCTGCCCTGCCCACTCAAAGCTGCAGGCACCCAGGGCACAGACCTCAGGGCCTCAGGCGAATGGCTCTAAACACCTGTGCCACTTCCCCTCATAAAACCAAATCACTGCTGATGCTTCTCAGCTCCTTTCATCAGACTGGCAACAGCAGCCGTTGTTCTTATTGGATTGTAGATGAATCACTTGAAAAATATTTTGGGGCACATTATAGAGGCAATAACATAAAAAGTACCTGGGAAATGGTTCTGTTTTGTTTTCTGTTTTGCAGACCCAAACTGGAGCCTGGGGTTGTATTCCATATCTGTGTCTTTTTTTAACAGAAATGCTTTGCTCACTTCCTCCCCACGCTGGGAAAGGGACGTGCAAATCACTCCTGGGGGACAGGGAAACCCCTCCAAGGGTCCTTGGTCCTTGGCAGGAAGGATCCCTAGCCTTTAAATCTGGGGAGAGTGGGGAGAAAGAGAGCAGTATACATCTCAGCCTCCACTGATAACAGAAGGAAGAAAATGGCAGGATACTAGGAGGAACTGGCTTACTGTAAGGCAACATGTGATTCCGTCCCCCCAAAACGTTGTCTTTGTTAGAGATGATAAGTGGGCAGACCGCTACCTTTATGGGATGTTTTCCATCTGTTCCTGCTTGGGACAGAGGATTAGAACACATGACTTTTGAAAAGCCACACAGTGAGAAATGCTAGCCCCTCAAGACTAGGAGTCACACTCTTCCTAGGGACCTCAATACCCACTCACTGCCTAAGGCCAGGCACAAGTGTTCTGGAAGGGCACACGGGCTTGCCAGTGTGGTCAGGGATGTGTCCCTCTGCCCTGGAGGCCGCCAGTGCTTCATCACTGTCTTCCCCTGCTCAGGAAGTGCTGGACACTCCCTTTGGTGTCTCCCTTGAGTCCTGGCACTCAGGCCTTCCACCAAGTGTCTTCGTGTCTGTTGCAAACCCTGAGCCCCACTAGCACAGAAATTCCTCATTCAACGCTTTTTTTTTTTTTTAGTCTCAACTGTAATAGTCCAAATATCAAGGAACAAGGGCAAAATCCTATAAGGTGTCCCTAGAAACACCTCGCTCTTAGTTGACATCAATCCACTAGTGGCTCAACCACTTATGAACCCAGCTGTCTCGCCTCTTGTTCAGAAAACCAGGCGCAGTGACGAACACCTGTAATCCCAGTACTTGGGAGGCTGAGACAAGAGGATTGCAGGTTGGAGACCAATGTGCACTGTAACTTAGCAATACCCTGTTTCAAAAATGAATGAATGAATGAATGAATTAATTAATTAATTAAAAAATAGGGCTGGAGGTGTGGCTCAGAGGTTGAAGGTCCCTGGGTTCGATCCCCAGTAGCACCACAACAAAACAAAAAACACATGCATACCTGAACCTAACGTCAAAAGGGGGGTTGCAAATTGTTGGAAGACTTCAAGATGCATATGGTAAGCACCTGCTTTTATCCAACTCTGGGAGTACAATTTGCACATATTAGCATGCCTTCGTCCATAAGTTAGCTTGCAATCATTTTAAATCACTGTTTTAACACCAGCACGGACTTATCCGACATGACATTGCAGGCCTTACTCAACGGGAAGGAATTCGAGGTCTGGTCTCCTTTCTCCGTCACTTCCAGTCTGGACACCCCCCCTCCTGTGCACACACACAGGTTGCTTAATGTCTCTGGGCCCCAGTTACTTCCTCTGAAAAGCAGAGTAAAGAATAGCTCACCTAGATCAGAAGATCTCTAGAAATCCTTTACAGCTTAAGAGCTATAATTGCTCACCTAATGGCCTCCACCAATGAAGAAGTTTTTGCCTTTTCATTTGTCAAATAAAAATCTACAGCCTAGGGTAATAAGCAAAGAATAGGCTTTGGAGTCTAGAGGACCAAAGAACAAATCCAGGCTGCCATTTACTCAACCTCGGTGGGCCTGGCTCAGATTTTTATCCTAGAAATAAGGACACCTGCCTGCAGTGGGGCTGATGCATAGTAAACACAGACATCCCTCTCCAGCTTCAGTAACAAAGTCATACCTGAAGCAAAGACTTGCCAAGTCGTCTCAACTTTCTCCTAGATTTCCTGTCTTGCTTTTCAACTCCCTTTAGGAAAAGATGCCTTTGTCCATCCCTACCAATGAATGAGCTATTAGTTAAGTTTTCTCCTGTGGCCACCATCGTACCCCTGAATTCTAAGTGGAAAGAGTTGTAGAGGAGCCCGGATGGCAGTTGTAATTAATGAGACAAAGCCTGGAGCCAGGCCCTGCCTTTCTGCTGGGATCTCCTTAACTGCGGAGGCCTCTCCTACCTGTCCCTGCCCACTCGGCTACTCTCTGTTGGACCTCTTACTCTCTCGGATCTGTTAAACGCTTTATATTTCGCTTGCCGACGCAGGGATGATTCAGAAGGAGATCGGGTTATTACAAATTCAGGAGGCACTACACACGCGCCTGTCATGTTTCAGTTACCCTTTCTCTCGGTTTAATAAAATTTGCCACACTAATACAAAGCCATCTTTTATCGTTTCCCCTGCAGTTGTAACAACTTGTCCGGCTCCCTCCTGCTAATTAGAGGAGGAGAAGATGCAGCTGGAAAGAGGGTTTCCAGGGAGGCCGTCAATATCTTGGCGGCCACTTAGCTCTGGTTCTGGCGGTCCTTAACCACCCGCACCTCCATGCTAGGAGCCCTAACGAGGTCGGGGGCTGGTGGCGACACGGCAGGCACGCCGGCCCGGCATGGCAGTGGGAGGGGGCAGCCGCAGGCTCCCCAGGGCAGCATGACGCGGGCTCGGCGGCCGTCCTCCCACGCGCCCTGCCTGAGCCCTGACGTGCGTGGACAGACTCACCGGCAAGGGTCCCCCGCGGAAGAGCAGAGACAGGGCTGATGGGGCACGCTCCTCGCCCCCGGGCGGAGCAGATCGCCAGGAAGCGGGGCGGGGGGACGAGGCGCTGTGAACCGAGAGCCAGTCGGGGCTGGCTGGGTGGCCCACTGTCCGCCCCGAGGGGCTTCAGCGCGCCGTGCCTCCGCGCCCGCTCCACCTGCCCGCTCGGTACCTGCTCCGGCGGCGCCGCGCGTGTGCGCTCCCCGCGGCGGGCAGCCAGGGCGCGGGCCACGGCCACGGCCACGGCCACGACCACGGCCACAGCCACGGCCACGGCCACCGCCAGCCACGACTGCCAGGGCGCACGCACCGGGCCACGGCCGGGGGGCGAGGCAGGGAGCCGCCCCGGCCTCAGAGGAGGAGGGCTTCCTCCCATGGGAGGCACCAGTCTCCTCCCCGGGTCCTAAGACCCTCCCCACCTGTGCGCTCCCACCCGCCCACCCGGAGGGGAACATCGGGCCGCCGGAGCGTGGGAAGGGGGCCGCTCTGCTCCCCCGATTAGCAAGAGTTGGCCGTCGCCCCCTCCCGGCCCCAGCGCGGCCGCCGGGATTCCTGGGCCCTCTCCCTGCGCGCCCACACTAATAAGTTTACAAATGGAAGCCGCTGGCGCCGCTCGCAATAAAAGGCAGAAGCTCCGCTCGCTCCCGCGCTTCAATGAGAGCGTTCCCCCCACCGCCGCCCGTAACAAGGGGCTGGATTCAGCTGCCTGGTGCCGTCTGAGCTGGGCGAGTTGCCAGAGTAACGAGGGCCTAGCGCACACGTGGGGAGCGGGAGGGGTGCAGGCTCCCAGGCTCCTGCCTGCCGCACCAGCACACCCAGGCCCTGCAGACCTTGGTCAGGCCTGCAACCCACTCCTCTACAGGGACATCGCCAATCCCCAGCCCAACTCTCCTGCTACACACTCTCTCAGGACCCCCCAACCAACCCCCAGCCTTTAAAATGATCTCTGGGCGTTTGTATTGAATGCATGAGACACACCCGGGGCGCCTGCTCTTACATGCATAGATAATGTGCCAGACCCTGAGCGGCCAGAGAGGGAGGCACATGGATGCTAGCTGTGACCAGAGCACCTGGGAGATATAACCAGCCCCCAGGACTGATAGGTGCCACAGTAGGCAAACAGCTGAGAAAGGGTTGGGGTTCCTGAACTGTCAGCGGAACAAGAGGTTGCCCTAGGGAAGGGTGGAGGGGACTCAGAGCCCAAGAACCAGGAGTGCCACCTGTTCCTTGCAGGGAGGAGGACCACAGGACAGGTTCCAGAAGTGCTTGGGTTGAGGAGCAGAGGGAGGAGACTAGCCTGGCAATGAGTACAACCGACCCATCCCACCAGTGAACGCTAGACGCTGGCTGGACACTTGCTTTCTCCCAGCCCTAGGCCTGGCTTGGCCCAAGACAATTCAGCTCTGGGTCCACAGTTTTGTTCAAAAGTTCACATTGTACTCCAGAGAGCTAAAGTTGCTCGCCACCAAGCTTTCTCCCCAGGGACCCCAAAATACAGGCCTTGTCTTCAAGTCTGTTCTTGAGCACAGGGTTCATCCAGACCCTAGAAGTTATTTTCCAGGGCCCGGATGAGCCACAGTATGGAGAAACCCGGAAAACACACACACACACACACACACACACACACACACACACACACACACACCAGCATCCCCTAGCTCTTCTCCTGGAGATAGCCTGAAGCTAGGCCAAGGGCTGCCAGACAGCTGCAGGGCCATATGCTATTAACCTAGGAGAAGCTACGCCCAAAAGCAATGCTTACTGGCCAAGCAATCCCTAGACCACAGAAAAAGAGGCCAATAATTGGCATTGCCCATGTGTCAGAAAGACTTTATTTCCTTTGCAACCGACAAAGAAGGGAGCCCCTTCCCAGGGTTTGCCTGGGGGAAAGACGGGGTGGGAATGCAAACTTTGCCAGCCCAGCTCCTGGGAGTCAGGCCAGCTGGGTGCCTGCCTGCATGACTGACATCTCAATAGTCACACGCATCCCACAGCCCAGTGGTCACATAAGGCCCAAATGGGCCCCCACTGCCGCCAGGCAGCTGGACCATGTGCATTTGGGGACTGCCTGCTGGACCTGCGTATTTGGAGACTGGCTGCCTTCTCCACCCGACACCCCCCCTCACATCCAATCATCATTAGGTTCAGTGGAGTCTACCTTCTAGAGCATTTCTCAGATTAGTGAACTTCCAGACTGTGGCTCAGGCTGCACACTTTCCTCACCAATGTGTGCGGCAGCCTCGTGGTTCTGCTTCCTACCCTCCAGTCGCCCCACCACCAGAGGATGTCACCCTGGTCCCTTCTGTATACGCCTGGTACATGAGGACCACTGTGACCTGATTGCTGTCACCTCCCTGACTTCTCTCTTCCCTTGCACCTTAGCTTCAGCCTGCTTGCCTCGCCCCAAATGTAAGTCCTCACTTCTATGCATTTGGGCGAGCTCTTCTCCAGCCCCACAATCCCCCAGCTCCCTCTCTTCCACTGGCTGGCTCCTGTACATTTGTCCAGACACAGTTCAGGTATCGCCTCCTCCAGCAAGCCCTCCCCAGTCCCTTGCCATCATCCTAGGCCAAGTCGGCCCCTTTTCTTGGTCCATCTTATGTTATTATAATAGAATACCTGATGCTAGGTGATGTATAAAGAAAAGAGGTTTACTTTGGCTCATGGTTTTGTAGGCTGCAAGTCCAAGACCAGGCAGCCCCATCTGTTTGGCCTCTGGTGAAGGCCTACTGGCTACTTCATAGAGTGGGAATACATAATGTGAGAGAATTGAGCAGCCAGGCAGAGGAGGAGAGACAGACAGACAGACAGACAGCCATGGTAGGGAGGAGCTGGTCTGGCTCTTTTATAACAACCTGCTCTGCTCTAGAGGGAACTAATCCTCTCCTTCCAGACTGTACTCAGATCTTACTTCCATGGGATCAGCACTAATCCCCACCTGAGGGTGGTCAGGACCCCATCCTCTCCCCCAGGCCCCACCTCTTAAAGGTCCCGCCACCTGTCAATATTGTTAAATTGGAGACCAAGCTTCCAGTACATGAGACAAACCATATCCAAGCCATAGCAGCCCTAAATACACTCCTGTGCTCCTTCTCCTGAGAGTGAACTCCTTTGAGGCAAAGCCTGGCAGGGTCCCTGTTGACGTCTCAACAGGCCTTGCTGATGACTGAAAGTTTTGGTGTTGGGGTGCGTCAGATGTCGGGTTGACTCTCGGCTCTTCCACCTGGATGCCGCTTTCATGCCTCTAAATTACAATGTCTTTATTTATTTATTTACTTTTTTTTTGCAGTACTGGGGATTGAACCCAGAGGCATTCTACCTCTGAGCTATACCCCCAGCCCTATTATTTATTTTTTATTTTGAAACAGGGTCTCACTAAGTTGCAAAGGGCCTCACTAAGTAGCTGTCTACTTAGTGACAGCTTAGTGATCCTCCTGTCTCAGCCTCCCAAGTACTGATATTACAAGCGTGCACCACCACGCCGGGCTACAGTGTCATTATTAAATGGATAATAATAATACTAATAATATCTTAAGGCTGTTAGGATTAAATGAATTCATGCATTCAAAGGCTTTAGCATGGTGCCAGCACACTGGGTGGACTCTTCCCTTGATTTTTGTGTCTCCTCCGTGTCCAGAGCACCTGGCACATTCTAATCACTGATTCCTGGCTGTTGGGTAAATGAGTGATGGAAGAACATGGCGTGGTTCAGGACCCTTCACCACCCTGGCCGTTCCCCTGCATATGCTGCTGGAGTGAGTCCCAGAGACCTGGTGACCAAGTCGTCCGCCCATGATATCACACCTTGGTTGAGAGTCAGCTCCTGGCCTGAGTGCGGGAGGAGGCGGGAAAGAGACAGAGAAGTCTGAGGGTGGTGACACCCGGTCATCTGGGGCTGGGTGAAGATGGGAAGACGGTCATGTTCTCTTGGAAGACAGAATCATGTCTTTCTCTTGGCTGCTTTCTGACCCCGAAGGAAACCTGGGCTGCCCCCTCTGTGTAACCTGGGAGGCTTTGCTAGAGCAGGGGACACCTACAAGGTACTCTGGGGACTCCTAGAACAGCTCCCCTTCCCCAGGCAGCTCCAGGCATTGGAAGGAAGCCCGCAGGGAAGTTGGGAAGGGCCAGGCCCCCAGCAAGAGGAAGGCTTGAAGCCAGGCAGGGGAGCAGGGATGCAGATCTACACCACAAAGAAAGAACCTCCATCAAAGTTGGCTGGAGGGCTGGATGAGCAGCTCAGAGGTAGAGCTCTTGCCCCGTATGCACCAGGCCCTGGGTTTGATCCCCAGCTCTGCAAAAAAAGAAACTGGCTGGACTTCAAAGTCTCCCACGCTGATTACCTGCAGCAGCCAGCTGCCCCTCAGCTGGGCGGTTCCTGCTTCACCACCCACCCTCACTCAGCATCTCCCCTCCCACCTGGCGACCACATAACAGGCTCCCTCCCTCCTGGGCTGTTTGCAATTTTAATTCCTCACCTTCCTAAACAGCCAAGATTTATGGCACACTTGACAGAAATATTTAATTTTCCAAATGTCTATTATTCAAAGGCTGTGGAAATCTCTAGCCCTAACATTTCCACATTAATATCTACCGAGGGCCTAGGCCAAATAAAGATATTCCCAGTAGCATGGAAGGAGGGACAAAGGCGAATGAAATCCTTGGCAGAGGGAGGGCCCATACAAATCCCCCACACTCCTGCCCTCCCTGCGACCCTTCCACCAAATCAAACAGCTGTGCTTTTTTATTATTGTTATTAACATCTCTGAGTACTTATTCTGTGCCAAATGTTGTACTAAGCTGTGTGTGTGTGTGTGTGTGTGTGTGTGTGCGCGCGCGCACGCGTGCACTAGGGATTAAACCCAGGGGCATTCTACCTCTGAGCTACATCCTAAGCCCTCTTTATTTTTAATTTTGAAACAGGGTCTTGCTAAATTGCTAAGGCTGGCCTCGCACCTGCAATCCTCCTGTCTCTGCTTCCCAAGTACTAGGATTACAGGCATGTACCACCATACCTGGCTATATTAAGCAATTTTAACAGCTATGATCCCATTTAATCCTCGCAACCCTATGAGGTAGCCACTATAATTTACCCCAATTGATAGACGAGGAAACTAGGCACAGAGAAATCTAAGCCCACCCAACAATTAATGGAGGAGCAGAAATTAGAACCCCAATTTGACTCTCTACTGTCACTTTTGTGTGGATGGTGGAAACACTCTTTCTATCTTGTGGTACGACTAGGCTATATTCAGTTTAGTTCCATATTTTGTAAGTGGATTCATCGGTGCATTCCATGTGTATACATATGCTACACTTGGAGTACTGCTGTGTGGATGGCATAATGACGCGAGGGAGGTTCCCTATCTACCTCCATCTTAAAATCTATTTGGAAATCTGGGCATATCTGCAAAACACTGCAGCCGCAGGGACAGAGGAAGCAGTCACAACCCTACCTTAGGGACTTCCTTCTGTCTTGAGATCAAGCAGGAAACAAAAAGAAGCTGGACCAGGCAGCACACGCCTGTAATCCCAGCACTTGGGAGGCTGAGACAGGAGGATTGCAGGCTCACAGCCAGCCTCAGCAACTTAGTGAGACCCTCAGCAACTTCGCAAGACCCTGTTTCAAAATAAAAAATTAAATAGGACCGGGGGTGTAGCTCAGAGGTAGAATGCCCTTGGGTTCAATCCAAACAAACAAATAAAAAAAATCCTTAAAACACACAGGAGGAACTTGGGGCCTCATTCCTCCTGTCTCCTCTTGCACTGGGGGCGGGGGGGGGGTAATGAGGATTCAGTTTATACATACTCCATGCAGAACAAAGAGGGAGCACCCTGCAAAGGTGAGAGGCAAGTGATAAAGGAGAAAAGGAAAACAGAAAAAGTGGATAAAGAGCCCCAGGGGAGGAGCTGATGCTGACAGTAACAACTGAGTCATGCTGAAATGACCAGCGCGTTCATGAGTCATGTTTTCCTTATATCCATTTGGATGGAAATATTTCATTAAAGTGGGTAAAATATTCCTTGTGAGTTGTGGTGCTTAAAGGAGTAAGATGGATGCATTCTGCTGAAATGACATAAAATTCGGATTGCGGTGTGTGAGTGCACTGGGGCTTCCCGGTGGGCAGGGGTGGCTTTTGTCTGGCCCTGTCTGCTCAGCACCCAGCACAGGTGAGCACCTGGCAGGGGGTCTCAGTCACTGGTCCCCGGACTACTGGCGTTCACAACACCTCATTCAGCCAGGGACAAGAAGGGAGAGCAAGGTAGGGAGTGTGGGCACCCTCCCAAGCTAGTCCAAGGGGCCAAGGGCCTCCCTTCCCAAGCTCCCAGGAGGCCGTACTTGGGAAAGAGCCACCGCCACCAAGCCTGAGGGGCCTTTATGATGCCTCGAGGTCACACTCCAGAGTTCTCCAGGAGTCCCATCTGAGTCCTCAGCAGATAACCCCAGCTGATGCAGGCATTGGTCTCTCTGTCTCCCGTGCCTGGTTCTAAAGGGTGCTAGTCAGCTGCTTCCAGGGAAACAACAGGAAGAGTCAACACAACAAAAAAATGAGGGCCGGTCTGCATCACCATGGTGAGGATGGTCAAGGGTCTCAGACATCTTTGCAAAACCGAACAGCACAGGAAATGAGGCTGAGCAGGGCCCGGAGTAGGAGGGAGAGACCGGCGAGGAGAGCCTTTCCCTGCATGGGAGGCGAGAGCTTCGGCCCAACCTCCTCCTGCATGTCCCTTGAACCCTCTCTATCCACTAATCACCTGTAACTGCTACTTGTGTGTGAACTAATCACTTGTGAACTTTCTAGCATTTATGTTGTGTGTGGCTGCCTCTACGTCCACATGATTGAACTGAAAACATCTGTGGAGTTTTTAGCTTACTTGATATGGGGGGAAAGGGACTAGCTAACATTTATAGAGCACCTACTATAACGTGCTTCATGGAGGCTTAGCTCATTTAACCACATCACAGCCCTCGAAGGTGAATATTATTTCCACTGGACACAAGAAAACAGAGGTCCAGAGAGGTTGAGGAACTTGCTGCAGCTAGTCAGTAGCAAAACAGGGATTCTGCTTAAGGTGCATGGCCTCTGACTCCAATTCCTTCTTGATGTTATCACCAGCAAGAGAGCAGAGAGAGAAAGAGACAGAGAGAAAGAGGCAGACAGACAGACAGACCTCTCACAGGCAAATCTGGGGTTGAGAAGACCCTTTCTGCCTTCAGATGAGAAGTCTCATTTTTGGCCTCAGCTCGGCTGGTGTTTCGAGGCTGATGTACCTGATGAATGAGCTCAGGGCATGCATGAGATGTAATACGTCTTGATTTAGTGAAGTGCTTGATAGGTCATCTGATGAAATTTTACTTGCAAAATTAAATCAGATTGTCTTGGCTGGGTGCTCCAGTCACCCAGCCCTTGGAGAGGCTGCAACTGTAAACAAGTGGTCAGGAGACCAGCCATGATGGGCAGGGTCGCAACATGGAGCAGGTGCAGCCTGAGGAGAGACAAGGACAACAGCAGGTATTGCTGCCCTGCCCCTGACACAGCAGAACAGAGCACACAGCAAGAAGACTGTGGGCAGGTAGAGGGCAGGGACACCAGGCTGACCTGGGCAGGAAGAGGGATGGCAGAGGAGGAGAGGGCAAAAGGACCTTCCAGGGCTCTTCCAGTACCCAAATTCTATGTGGGCATATAGCATGGCCTACCAATGTATTGATAGAGCCATGTGAGAGGGACAGTCGATGAGTCCCTGAATGCCACCATCAGGCAGACCCAAGAACGAGACACCTGCCACAAAGCAGAAGCTGTCAGGCCGGCTCTGCAGCAGGGGTCAGAGGTCAGTGCCTTCCGTGGGCAGGAAGAGCTGCAGGTCTGTAGGCTCAGGGAAGGTCAGCTCACACCAGGAAGGGAGGCTGGGCTGGGAAAGGGGCAAGATGGAGCGAAGGGGAGAGCGGCTAAGGAGGAAGGGTGGGCACCTAGCACACGGAGGAGCTAAACTGACTCGGGGGCGGGATGTGCCAGCTGTTCACCATTAGCAGAGGAGAGGTGAGGAGATGAATTATTGTAATTATGAACCTGTGGAGCACAGTTTAAAAAAAGTGTTCCTCTAGCGCAGCTACAGGAGAGGAGGGTGCGATTTTTTTTTTTTTTGCCTCCTTAAGCAAAGGTCGAGGTTAAGCCCATTCCCAAGACAGGTGCTAGAGTTGGATGTTGAAGACTCTGGGGGCCTAGAGCCACTGGAAAGACCAGAAGGAAGCCAGGCTGCTCCAGAAATCTGACCTGCCTCTTTTTTATTTTTTAACTGGGGCTTGAACCCAGGGGCAGTCTACCTCTGAGCTACTCCCTCAGCCCTTTTTACTTTTTATTTTGAAACAGCATCTTGCTAAGTTGCTAAGGGTCTTGCTAAGTTGCTGAGGCTGGCCTCAAGCCTATGATCCTCCTCCTGTCTCAGCCTCCCAAGTACCGGGATTATAGGCATGCGCCAGCCAGGACACCCGGCTGGCCAGCTCTGCATGGAGCTGCGAGAAGCAAGTGGGGTTGACTTGGGGGGGGGGGGTCAGGGCCTCTTGGATGCACTTGGTGCTGTCCTCAGGCAAGGAACTTAGCTGGCTGAGCTGGCTTCTATTTGGAAAGGCTTTATGCTGGCCATCATGTGAAGACTAGAACAGAAAGAAACAGGAGATAGAGAGGGTGGTCATTTGGAGGAGGAGGGAGGGTGGCAGAGGAGAAAAGTGGTTACATTTGGGGGAATGTTTTAAGGGCAGAATAAACAGGATTGTTGAGGAATCGAATAAAGGGGTGAGATAAAGGAACAAATGCATGAACCCCCTGCCTGGCTGCATGTGTACAGGGACTGGTGGCACTGGGGGCTCCCCCTAGGCCCATCCGCTCCCCACCTTCCTTCCCTTCAGCTTCAACCTTGACCCAGACCTCCCCTTCCAACGCTCTGATGACTGACTTTAATCCAAGTTCAACAGCTCTCTGTGCTGGCGCAGAAACCTACCACCACCTGAAAAGGTATGTCTAAGAGAAGGACCGGTCTCAAGTTAGCCAAGAGTGAGCTTATAAACAAACAGTTAGAAATATGACCTGTACGTAGTGGGAAGTGGCTCAATAAACACTGCTGTCGCCGGAGTTGTCAAATCCAAGGCAAAGCAGTTTTTATTGCCCCCACGACAAACAGCCCAGCACGGCCATGACTCCCAGGGGCAGGGCATGGATAATGACGACTATGGGCAGCAGCCCCAAGGCCTCTCACGGGGACAGGTAAGAGGAACTCGCATGCTCTGCCACTCAAGGGAGAAAGGCAGGCCTCTCTGCCCTCCTCCCACCGCCCCTCCGAGGCACTGGACGCTTCTCAGCAGCATTTGCCAAATCCCCAAACTGCTCAAAGCTCAGCCTCTGCCCAGGCAGGATTTTAGTGGGAGAAGATGAGAGAACGTGAGTACTGGCCTGGTGAACGGCGCACGTACGCAAGCAGTCGGCAATGGGGCGCTCTCTTAGCAACCTGGATGCACATCAGACTTGGAGAAGCAAACCGCAGCCTGTGCTGTCAGGCCGCTCCCCTTCTGGTGCTTACCGCATCCCGGGGGCTCCTGGTTCACCACCCTGTAATGAAAACTTGCACACCTAAGGCACAAACAGGAAGGCCCTCACTGGGCTTTACGTCCAAATCCCAGCCAGCCAGCAGGAGCACAGGCCTTCTGGGGCTCCCACCTCCATTTTCAGGAGAAAAGCATGACGCAGTGGGGCTGATGGGTGGCCAGTATGCCGTATGTGGGTCAGTATACCAGACCCACATGTGCCTGGCCGGCAGGTCATCTGAAGGGCACTGTAGTCTGGGGCCTCTGAGAGCCTCCTCCTGGCTCACCGGCCTCAGAAGCAGCAGTTCATCTTGTTGACTTTCCAGGGCCACCCCAGAGCTGAGCAGACATTCCCCATTTGAAAGGAGGGAACGGTCAAGCACACTGGCACATCCCCAGTACTTGAAGGCTGAGACAGGAGGATCGCAGGTTTGAGGCCAGTCTCAGCAACTTAACAAGACCCTGTTTCAAAATAAAATAAAACAGGGCTGGGGGTGTAGCTCAGAGGTAGAATGCCCCCGGGATCAATCCCCAGTACCGCAAAATAAGTAAGTGAAAAGAAAAAAGAAAGGAGGGAACGGATGCATAAGGGCCACCAACAGCCCAACTCACAGGACAGTAGAAAGGAAGAAGTACCGAACCTCCCCCTGACCAGCACCCCCTGGCCAGCCGTGGGGAGAGAGAACCTGGGGGATAAATGGAGAGCCGCTGCCTTCCCACACTGAGAACTGACCACCACGCCCACCCAGAAAGAGGTGGTAGAACGAACAGGCGTGAGACACCATGCAGGCTGAGGATAATGAATCGTCACCTCCAGCCCTCCAGGGCGGCTTCAGAGCACACACTAACTCTGCCAATGACCCACAGGCTCAAGAACTCATCTGAAGATATTTTTGTGGTCCCATTTGGGCCTGATCCTAGTTTTTCTTTTTCTTTTCTTTTTGGTACTAGGGATTGAACCCTGGGGGATTCTACCTCCAAACTATACCCCCAGCCCCTTTACTTTTTTATTTTGAAACAGTGTCTTGCTAAGTTGCTGAGGCTGTCCTCAAACCTGCGATCCTCCTGTCTCAGCCTCCCAAGTACTGGGATTATAGGTGTGTGCCACCATGCCCAACCTGACCCTAGTTTTTCTAAATTTCATATACTCATCCACCTTTCTTTCATTCATATAGCTTTATGGGTGCTGACAGCACAGGGCATTCTGGATATTGTGTTTGTGTGTGTGTGTGTGTGTGTGTATGTTATAGACAGAAAGACCGAGACAGAGAGACTTTATCATTATCCATAAATGTAAGTATTCACCAGGCATAGTGGTACATGCCTATGATCCCAGTACCTGGGAGGCTGAGACAGGAGGATGACAAGTTCTAGGACAGCTTCAGCAACTTAGCAAGAACCTGTTTCAAACTAAAATATATATTTTCACACAGCAAGGAGCCACCGTCCCCAGAGTCCAGCAGGTCCGCACTGTCACTTGGGTGAGGTTACCCACCGGCATCAGTCACAAACGACCACTGTCAAATGCAGATGTCAACCAGGGCACCCATGCCTGCATTCCCGGTGTGGACAGCAGTCCCAGCGTGCGCTCCCACGGGAGCCCAGGCGTTCCCCAGCCAGGCCACTGCTCACCTGGCAGTGCCCAGCGGCACAGGCTGCGGCCGCCCCTCCCCCAGCACATCTTTCCCACTAAGGAGGAGTTTCTTAAAGCCCTGACAGCGCTCTTTCCACCAAGCAGGTTCATAACAAATTCTTATAAAAAATAAATTCAGTACATTAAACCCCAATTTCAGCATATTAGTAGATCCATGGGGAGGGGCGTGAATTTACCAAATACCAGGCAGTTGCTATCTTTTAATTAAAAAATAATAATGACGAGCTCATGTAATTTCTGGTCTTTCCCTAGGAGAGATTTTTTGATTTCCCATATCAGATGTTGCCAGTGGAAAAACTAAGTTGTTTATGTCGGGACAAAATCCTTTTCTGAACAGTTGCAAAGGAGAGGAAGTCCTTCCTGCCTGGCCCCTGGGCTCTGGCCCCTCCAGCACCTTCTGCCTCACTCACGTGATTGCTGAGCATGTTTGTGAGAACTTACGCCCACGTGGGCATCTGGCCACCTCTGGCCAGATTCTGACCCAGCCCCACTCCAGGTCTCCACTGCATTCGTCTGTCTGTCTGTCCCTCACCCATGCAGCTCCTGGGTTCCTAGGCACTCTGCTAGGAGCTAGACACACAAGGATGGCTGGGCAGG
This sequence comes from Glis glis, assembly GCA_004027185.1. Classification (NCBI taxonomy): domain Eukaryota; kingdom Metazoa; phylum Chordata; class Mammalia; order Rodentia; family Gliridae; genus Glis; species Glis glis. Next base: position 16,475 of record PVJS01003334.1, read on the forward strand.
TCACCTGTGACCTCCAGGAGCTCGTGGTCCAGCCATAAAGATGCTAAGAGACACAGAAGAGGTGGCCAGGGTGTCCCGGAGGCAAAGGAGAGGGCGATTGGGCCTGGGAAGGGCTTCCAGGCGCAGCTTGAGGGAAAAGATGACCATGAGTGGAGGGGAGAGAGAGGGAGCGGTTGCAAGGAAATAGATGTCCCACGTAAAGGTGCACAGGGCGCAGCACTAGAGGAATCGCTGCCGGAGCCCAGGAAGGCTGAAAAATAAAAAGGGCTGGGGGTGTAGCTTGGTAGTAGAATGCCCCTGGGTTCAATCCCCGGTATAAGAAAGAAGACAGGAAGGAAGGAAGGAAGGAAGGAAGGAAGGAAGGAAGGAAGGAAGGAAGGAAGGAAAAGAAAGCTCCAGACCCTCCCAACCCCACTGTTCTGAAGCTGTGCTCTTCCCAGAAGTAGAGAGAGCCCCGAGCCATTCCGTACTTACTCCTCGTAGCCACATGGTAGACTGGGGTCTTGGGGAAGGGAGGTGTCTGAGACTCAGAAAGGTGAGTGACACACTAAAGATCTCCAGGGTAGCCAGGTACATGCCTGGAATCCCAGTACTTGGAAGGTTCAGACAGGAGGATCACAGGTTCCAGGCCAGCCTCAGCAACATAGCGAGATCCTCAGCAACTTAGTGAGACCTTGTTTCAAAATTACAAGGGAAGGGGAAGAATGAAATTCATTAAGGGAATTTCTACCATCGAGCATATTTACATATGAGAATATACCAATGTCAACCTTAGTTCTCTGTGTTGGGGGAGCGGAGGGGGGGCACCGAGTGCTGCGTGCGTGTATATTAATGTCAATTTGATTTCCATTGTGATGTGAGACTATAATGCACCAATAAAAGCACATAAAAATAAAATAAAATAAACAAAAAAACCAAAATATTTTTTGACAATAAGATATTAAACATAACTTTGTAACAGGAAAAAATTAAAAAGGGCTGGGGGTGTAGCTCAGAGGAAGACCCCCTTGAGTTCAATCCCCAGTACCAAAATATAAAAAAATTACCTTTATCCTATATGTATAAGGCATATATCAAACACAAATGAATTTCATGTATAGACTCCAGTCCTATCCCCAAGATAACTCATTATGTATATGCAAATATTCTAAAACCCCCCAGAATCCAAAACCCTTCTGACCCCAAGCATTCTGGATAAGGCATACATAATGTTTAAAGCACTTAGAAGAGGGCTTACAACATAGCAATTACTCAATACATGTCAGTCATTATTGTTATTGATATTATTACACATGATAGGATTATGAACAATTTCCAGCTGCTTATATTTGCCTCGTTATATTTTTAGACTGTCTTCAATGAGCATATATCATCATTTTATAAGAATGAAAAAATTTATCTTAGGAAAATAACCTTCAATTAAATTAACTTAATATAGTTTAAGTCAAAAGAACATTCTAAAGACAAGCGATAAGGTGGTTTTGAGTGAGCGGAGCTCCATTCTGGTTCAACCACAGTCTTGTGGAAGTGCTGGAGGCTGTGTCTGAAACACCAGACCCTGCGAGGAACCAGGGGCAGCTGGCTGGGCCGCCTGCCAGGCCCCTGCCTTCCCTGGCTGGGCCACTCCCCATCGCAGCCAAATGGAAAATCAAATACAGCTGGGTACAGTGGCACATGCCCGGAATCCCAGTACTTAGGAGGCTGAGAGAGGAGGATGGAGGTTTGAGGTTAGTCTCAGTAATTTAGCAAGGCCCTCAGCAAACTAGTGAGACCCTGTTTCAAAATAAAACATAAAAAGGGCTAGGGATGTAGCTTGGAGGTAGAATGCCCCTGGGTTCGATCCTCAGTACCAAAAACAAGAAAGAAGAAAGGAAAGAAAGAAAGAATAAAGAAATAAAGGAAGGAAGGAAGGAAGGAAGGAAGGAAGGAAATGAAGAGACAGCTTTTACTCCCCATAAGTGCCCAGTCTGCTGGGTGAAACAGAAGCAGGAAGAGTTTCAACACACTGTGTGCTAAGTGTTCCATTAACCCTGTTCAAGGCTGGTCCCCTGCTCAAAGGAGGGGGCAGTAGCCCTGTCCGGAGGGGAGGGGCCAGGAGAGGCTCGCTGGGTCTTCTGGGAAAAGGAGGAGTTCAGCAAGTAGACGGAAGGCAAAGACAGAGACAGCAGAACTGCCAAGGCACCAGAATGTGACCCAGCACAGAGATGCAGCTAATCCCGGGCCTGGACCTTGGGCTGGGGCGGGGCGAGCATATGCTGGAGAGATGGGGGCAGGTTGCAAAGGGCCCTATGCAGCAGACAAACTAGTGGTTCTTTGCAATTTTTTTGAGGTCATAGTCCTCTTGGAGAATCTGATGAAAGCTATTTATTGATCTTGTGCCCAGAACACATGTATTCACGACTTTGTATACCAGGGTATACGAGGGTACCCATGGGTAAATGCCATTTACCAGTGACCCCCCTGGGTGTCAGTGAACCCCAAGTTGAAAACTCCCTGTGAGCATCTTCAGGAAGGAACCCGGTAACATGACCCCAACCTCTGCTGGACTCTGGAGGCTCAGACTGGCACTCTGCAGCTGCATCATTACGCCCTGAAATCATCATTCTCTTTCACACATAGAAGCCGATCTCTCTCCCCTGCTGCTTGCCCAGGCCATGACCCTCTGTGCGGAGAGGATGCTGTGAGCACCTCGCTGTCACCACCTAACCAGGTGCTCCCCAGAGCCAGGCCCCACCCAGCCCGGAGACACGCCCATCTCATCCACCTACCCATCCTTCCCTTCAGCCCTGGTGCCAAGCAGCTCCTCTACCAGCGACCAAGTCGTAGCCCCAGCCCCAAGGTAACTCAATCACTTTATTTTATTTATTTATTTTTTGTGATACTGGGGATTGAACCCAGGGGCATTCTACCTCTGAGCTACACCCCCAGCCCAGTCCATTTTTTTATGTTTTAATTTTGAAACAGGGTCTCGCTAAGTTGCGGAGGGCCTACACTAATTTGCTGTGGCTGGTCTCGAACCTGTGATCCTTCTGTCTCAGCCTCCCAAGTACTGGGATTACAAGCATGCACCACCACCACCACCCAGCTGTCAATCACTTTAAAATTGCCTTTGGTGCTTAACCTTGAAAAGGCTTTGAAAGCCCAGCAGATCAGAGTTGCTGACTCTGTCACCCAGCTGCCTGTCCCCCTCAAGGAGCTCCAGTAAGGCCTCCCAGCACACAGAAACCCCCGACCGACCCCCAGTGGAGCCGTTTTGCTTACGTTTAGTGACCCAGTTCAGCTGGGATACACTGACATGGCTTTAAATGTTTAACCACTTTAAATACATTGGTAATGATAATAACTTTGCTGATGGCAGCTCGAATTAAGCTCCAGATCAAATAAGATTTGTTGAACCTAAAATACTTCTAATTAACTCCCTGGCCGGCTTTCCTGCCAGCAGGTGGCCAGAAGGGGCAGCAGTATATTCTGGGAAGAGCACTGGAGTGGGAGTCCATTTGCAAAGAGGGGCACATAAATAGTACTTAGACTTAACTGTGTTGCAATAAAAAGTCAACAATATCACTATGGACAGGAAAGACTTGCCACAATGTTTCATTTTGTGACCTACTATTAAGTGGATGGAATGTACGGAATGGTGCCTACTGATAAAGATGTTAGCAGCTCTCTCTTAGGGGCCACCCCATGATTTGCCAGACCTCTTGCCCAGAAGTGCATTAGGACAGAGAGGACCCAGAACCTGATCGTCAATGTACAGCCTCAGTTTCCCTTATCCAAAATGCGGGGACCAGAAGTGTTTCAGATTTGGGATTTTTTTATTTTTTAATATTTGCATTATCATGAGGTATCTTGGGGATGGGACTCAAGTTTAAACAGGAAATTCGTTTATGTTTCATAATAGCTTGTACACATGTCCTGAAGCTTATTTTATCCAATGTTTTTAATAACTTCATGTATTTGAGCTGAGATCCGTCACATGAGAAATTTTCCTCTTGTAGGGTCTTCTCGGTACTCAAAAAGTCTTGAGTTTTGGAGTTTTTCGGATTTTGGATTTGGGGGTTAGGAAGGATCCACCTGTTTTGCGTAGCTGTGCCAGTGAAGGCACCCCGCCCTTGCTGCCCTGACTTCCTCCCTCTCTGGGGACAGTTAACCGGGAGGGCTGCCTGGGTGCCCAGCCAGGCTCACACTTCCGGAGGAGGGCCGGGGGCAGCACGCCCAGCCAGCCCGAAGTCACAAGGAAGCCAACGATAATGGCTAATGCAATAACAGAATTCCATTACTAATGTGAAAATTGATTCTAACTCATGGAGAAAGAAAGGGGAAATATGATTGGAATGCTAAGTCCCAGGGTTTGAATGCGCCTGTGCTGGACCTTCCAGGGAAGGAGATAGGACACCTGCCTGGGGCCGCGGTGAGGTCACCTGGATATTTTCCACCTCCCTGAGCAACCAAAGTGTTCCCCTCACTCCTGCACAGAGGGGCTCTGCTCCCAGGAACATGGCTCCCCCTGCCTGGGCACCAGAGCCTGTCAGCAGGGGTGGGAAGAAATGGGATGCTCCTGAGACTGTGAGCAGGGCTGGCTGAGAGCCAGGCCTCTCCATGGCTCTGCAGAAAGACTTCACCCTCATCCGAGCTGGGTAATGTATACAGGCCTGTGGCGGTGACACCAAAACCCACTTTTGTTTATTAAGGCCAAATAATTAAGACAAGGTTTTTATTTAAACATGGCCTTGGCAACCAGTCCTTCCTGCCACATGTATATAGATATGTATCCTGGAAAACCCATTCCAAGTTTTTGTTGTTGTTGTTGTTGTTTTGTTTCGATGCTGGGGACTGAACCCAGGGGCATTCTACCCAGGGACATTCTACACCCTTAGCCCTTTGTTTTTTATTTTTCATTTTGAAACAGGGTCTCCCCTAAGTTGCTGAGGGTCTCGCTAAATTGCTGAGGCTGGCATCAAACCTACAACCCTCTTTTCTCAGCCTCCTAAGCACTGGGATTACAGGTGTGCACCACCACACCAGGTTCTATCTTTCTTTTCTTTTCTACCTCCAAGCCACACCCCCAGCCCTTGTTTATATTTTGTTTCTGAAACACCATCTCCCTAGGTTGCTGAGAGTGTTTCTATGGTCTGCGCCTGGCCTCGCACATAGGTGAGGTAGGGATGAGAGAACAGGAAGTCAGAGAAGGTGTGGGGTGTGGTCGCTGTGGGGACACTCAGAGCTGGAGAAGTCTCAGTGCTGCCAAGGGCGCGGCCATGCACAGGAAGAGAAGACAGGTGGGCGCGTTCAAAGGAGGTGTCTGGCAGCTCACTAGGAGAGCACTGCCAGGGGGAGTCCTTCACTGTGAAGAAAGCAGACACACATGCCTCCTTGAAGCTCTCCCCAGACCCCAAGGCGGAATTAATCTCTCTCTCTTCTTAGGCCTCCAAACACTGCGCACTCCCTCCATTAGCGCGCATCATCCTGCAGTACAGATGGGCATGTGTGAGCCCTGTTCCCCACACACCACAGAGCTTCTCGTGCCACGCGCAGAGTAGGTGCTCAGTAGTGAATGAGGGAAGCAGTTGTAGAACAAATGCATGTTCTTCTGTCTCAGGTTGGAAAGCACACTTGTTTATTCTTTAAAAAAAATGAAACAGCCTGGTGTGGGGGCACACGCCTGTAATTCCAGTACATGGGAGGCTGAGACAGGAGGATCACAGGTTTGAGGACAGCATCAGCAACTTAGTGAGGCCCTCAACAACCAAGTGAGATCCTGTTTCAAAACAAAAAAAAAGCCGGGCGTGGTGGCGCATGCTTGTAATCCCAGTACTTTGGGAGGCGGAGACCGGAGGATCCGGGTTCGAGGCCAGCCTCAGCTCTCTCTCTCTCTCTCTCTCTCTCTCTCCCTGTCTCTCTCTCTCTCTCTCTCTACTTAGTGAGGCCCTCCGCAACTTCGTGAGACCCAGTTTCAAAATAAAGTATAAAAAATAGGGCCGGGGGTGTAGCGCGGAGGTAGAACGCCCCTGGGTTCAATCCCCAGTATTGCAAAAAAAAAAAAAAAAAGAGCTGGGGGTGTAGCATGGAGGTAGAAGACCCCTGGGTTCTATCCCCAGTACAAAGCAGATCTAGACGCCGGGCTTTCCCTACACGCAGGGCTAATTCTATCTCGCATGTCTGGGCCCACTGTTCTGCTACCGATCTCTCTGCACAAGATTCTGTCACCTCTTAGAGAAGCACCTCTCCCTGCCAGTCTGCATCCTGTGTTAACTGCCTACGCTGCTCAGCCAAGTCATCGACAAATATGTCACCGAGGACAGGCCCAGGATGACACTGCGGGACACAGCAGACCCATAGGAAGGGCTCAGTTAGTAGTTGTCACGTGAAGACATGAATTACTGAATGAATCAATAGACAAATGTGGCCTCCCTCTCCACCTGCGCTGACTGATCCTTCATCAATGCCCGGGTCCCACGGCTCAGCCACCTGGGAACCGACCTGTCCGCGCCCAGCGCTGTCGCAGCTTCTCACCTCTTCCCGGTGGAAGCCAGCAGGATGGGCTTGAGGCTCACTGAAATGAAGGCAGTCGGACATGGCCAGCTTTCAAAGGCAGAAGAGAAGTGAGTTTGACCCAACTTGTCCTTCATGAACTGCGGCCGGCCTGCTGGGCCTCTGTTTGCTCAGGGCTCCAAAACATCCGCTCCGTGCTCTCTTACAAAACGCCGGAGGAAAGCCACCAAATGCTTATTGCTTTAGAATATTTTTAAAACTACCTTTTTCTCCTCTGTGAAAACATCCGCTGGCTTCGGCTTCCAGGCACCGCTCGCCCTCTCTGCAGCTCCTCAATGACACACAAGAAGCTTCCAGAGCTGCATGTGCAATCTCCCACTGCCCCCGAGGAGGACTGCGCGGGTACCTTTGTGTGTCCCACTCTGGGCTCCTGTGCCTGAACCTGGCCTGCCGTGGTATAAACGCGAGAAGGGGCCAGTCAAGCGTGCTAGGACCATGTTCCTGCACGCATGCTGACTATAGAAAATGGGAGTCCGGGTCTAGCCTCACTTCTGTACCCCAAGGCCAGCTCCTTACGTGGTAGCGAGGAGGAATTATGTGTGGTAATGCAAATGTAAGCAAATATGCGTGGATGTTGGTATAAAAAATTCAACACCCATTGAGCTCCCTCTATAATAATAACAGCTCATGTTTTACATCACTTGCTGCACGCAGGTACTAAGTACTTCAGGTATTTAAAGTGGCTGAGCACAGACTGGAACCTATGCAGCCTGCCCCAGCTCCAGCTCTCAACAACCACGGCCCACTGCGTCTTCTTGGGATTTATTTATTCATTTATTTATTTATTTTTGTACTGAGGATTGAACCCAGAGGCATTCTACCTCCAAGCTATACCCCCGGCCCCTTCCCCCTTATTTTTGAGACAGGGTCCTGCTAGGCTGCTCAGAGTCTCCTCCAGTTGCCAAGGCTGGTCTCGAACCTGTGATCCTCCTGTCTCAGCCTCCCAAGTACTGGGATTATGGACACAAGCCACCATGCCCATACTCATTCTTTACATCTGGATACTTGTCACTGTTCTCTGAACATTCCACATACTTTCATGCCATTGGACCTCTGTTCATGTCAATGGCTCTGCCTCGAATGTCCTTTCTCCTCTTGCCCACTCAGAAAACTCCTATTCATCCTTCAAAGCCCAGCCCAATGTGAACTTGCTTGTGAAGCACGTCCTAATCCTACATCAGGTAGTATTATTTATCCCTTTCCTTCTGGTCCTACAGCAAGCAGCTTGCACTATACTGTGTCATATTTAGATTTGTAAAGATGTGGGACCAGGGATCTAGAAACCAAGAAGCTGACATAAAATGTCAAGAATAAAGTTTACAGGGGCCTCCCTTATTTATCAGTTACATTTTTGACGCCTACTGTATATCAGGCACTGCTCTAGATACAGAGCAGTCAACAAAACACAAATTCACAGTGCTTGCCTGCTAGTGAGGGGGACAGACAATAAACAGGGACAAGTGACACTTGGAGTGTTGGCAGGCTGCACGCTCTGGGAAGGAAGTCAGCGGGGAAGGGGCCGGGAGCACAGACAGGAGGGCAGCAAGGTCTCCCACTGCATCCTGAATCTAACATCTATTCTCAGTTCCTGCTAGGAGGCGCCCTGCAGAATGGCAGGGAGCGCACCCCTCGGATTACCCACAGGACTCAGTCAGGGCTTCAGATAAAGTGAAGGGCCCCTGGCTGCCCAGTTCCACACCCTGGTCTCCCAGGGCTGCAGCCAGACACTCCAGGCCTCCCTTCATCTGTGTCCTCTTAGCAGAGCTGAGCTGCTACAGATGGATTTATCCACCTGCAGGTATAGCCGGGTGGGCCTGCCCAGCTGTGGCCTTGCCGCACTCAGACCTACCCCCTCCAAGGCCAAGGGCTCCGGGTTTATTATTCATCCTCCCCCAGCAGCCCTGAGCACTCTACCTCCGCTCTAGTGATGAGCCTCCCTGCCTCTCGTCCTCTTCATCCCCACTCTCTCCAGGCCCCAGCCTTGGCCCTCCCTGCTCTTTCCAAGTGGAGGCCCCATTCCCTCCAACTCTTAATCCACAGCCAGCTGCTGCGCCATCATGACCTTGGGCCATTCCTTGCCCTTGGGCCACCCCTGCCCTACAGAACCCAACTGGCCACCTTCTAGCCCTCGCTCCAGCTGCTAGAGGCTGGGGAGCAGCGGAGCCCAGGCCATGTACAGCCCGGCCGCCCAGGACAGCTCTGGCCTTCGCTGGGTGGACAGACCCTGGTCTATTCTCTCCCCCTTCCTTGGGTGTTGCCAAATTCCTTCTTCTGGCACGTAGGGACTCCCAGTCCCTCCCCTGCTTCCTACACAGATCTGCATACAGCCCACCTGCCTCTGCCCAACCAGCTCTCCCCCAGGAGGTGCGGGAGCCATGGCAGCTCAGCTCGGGAGAGTAGGTTGTGCACATTTCTCCCCAGCTCTGCATTTAGCCATGAGAGTCCCCTGCGCAAGCCCCTCAGGTCAATGCTCCCCTAGGACAGCTGGGAAATGGGACCAGCTCATGCCGGAAGCAGTTCCCCCATGGTGGCCACCTTGTTGTAGGGGAGCCGCCAAGAAAGACCACTCAAAGCTCGTGTCCAAATCAAAGAGTCATTTATTCACGGCCGTGGACTGTCTCCCCTAAACAGGAGGCAACCCCGTTCAGCAGGTGGAAGGAGTTTTTGTAGCCAAATCACAGAATTGCATTAGCTGCAGGTGGGGTTGAGCAAACAATTACGGACATTAAATCTGGCAGTCACACATCTGCCCAGGACCGTGCTGTGTCCCGGGAAGCCCCTCCATCCTGGGGCAAGCAGATAGTTGGTCCCCCACCCTCTTCATCCCTATGCCTCCACTCCATCGGAAACTGGGCTCAGGCCCCATCCTGTTGGAGAAGCCCCTCCCCCCAGCCCCGCCCCGGTCTTTCCTAGTCTCTCCCTCCCAGCCGGCCATGAGGCCATCTCTCTACATAGACCCCTCTAGACCTGTCCAACACTCTACTGTGAGGCAGTTGCCCCGCCTGTGCCCAGGAATGACCAGGAGACACCAGTGACCTGAGCACCACATTCACTAAGCGCTGTGTTGCAATCACCCCGCTCACGGCCCATCACCCGCTACCATCCCTTCTCGCCCGGGCCCCTGCCTCCAATGGCTACTCCTGACCTGGTCCCACAGCCCCAGCACCACCGCTCTGTCCTCACGTCAACACGCTTCCAAAGGGGACTCACCCACATCTGCCCTGGCTCCAAAATCTGCATCCCCCGCCTTGCGTCTCCTGGGCTCTGGGTGTGCACTCAGTCCCGTGTGGGGTCCCTCAGTCACTTCAAGCTCCATCAGTCTAGAACAGAACTGAATCTACCACCTCCCACCCCGATCTAGACCCTCGGCTGCCCTGTCTTGGTGACTGAGCGCCAGCTGTCTCAGTGAAGAACCTGGGACTCACCTAAGCACACCCATCTCCACATGCACCACCCCAGTGTCCTGTGGACCCTGCTCCCTGCCGGGCACCCTATGCCCTGCCCCAGCCCCCACTGAGTCCCGCCATCCTACACACAGCAGCCAGAGGCATAGAAATCGAAAGTACATCTTACAGTGCTTTTTCTGTTTAAGAATTTTCAATGGCTCTTGGCTGCATTCAGGAGAAAGTTAAAACGTATACGTGTGTGTGTGTGTGTGTGTGTGTGTGTGTGTGTGTGTGTGTATGTATTGAACCCAGGACCATTCTATCTCTGAGCTACACCCCCCAGCCCTTTTCACTTTTTTATTTTTATTTTATTATACTTTTTTTTGCAGCACTGGGGATTGAATCCAGGGGCATTTTACCTCCGAGCTACACCCCCAGCCCTATTTTTTGTTCTTTATTTTGAAACTGGGTCTCACAAAGTTGCGGAAGGGCCTCACTAAGTAGCTGAGGCTGGCCGCGAACCTGTGATCCTTCAGTCTCAGCCTCCCAAGTACTGGGATCACAAGCGTGCGCCACCACACCCGGCTTCATTTTTTATTTTGAAACAGGGTCTCACTAAGTTGCTGAGGCTGGTCTCAAACCTGTGATCCTTCTGTCTCAGCCTCCCAAGTACTGTGATTACAGGTTTAAGTTACCACCACTAGGACCCTGCCCACCTAGCTCAAAGCATTTAAATCCCCTAACAAAAGACAGCAAGACTGGGCATCCCAATACCTCAGAAAACTCTGGCTGAGGCAGGAGTCACAGGAAGCCCCTGGGGAGGGAGGAGTGGCTGCAGGGAGGCCAAGGCCAGAGCCAGAAAACAAAGATGCTAATTATGAAGCTGGTGGAATGAAACCAAGGTTTGCTGGGCACAGGGCAGGCGTCCTCCTCAGAGGAAGAGAAACGGGGGCACGGCGAGCAGACTATTCAACAGTCCACTAAGACTTGGAAGGGGAGGGGCCCAGTGAACCACACTGCTGTCAGGCAATCAATGCGTGTGCAATTAACAGTTACAATATTACTAATTTACACAAAATGTCTACACAGTAGCCTTTTCTCCTGGGAGGAGACCTTCAGTCAATGGTCCCAGCTACTGGGACATTCCCAGGGGAATACCATGGGAGAGATCCCGGGGCCAGAGGGTGGATGGGCCGGGCTTGGAGGGGGCGGGGGTGGAGCAGCTTCTGGGACTGGGGAGGGGCCGCAAGGATTCAGAGAGGCCCCAGTCAGGATCCCATACTGTCCCAGTGGCCCATGTGTCCAGAGATGTCCTGGTCTCTGGGGTCAGTGCGCGTGGAAGGTCAGAGCATCCACAGATGGAGACGGGAAAGGTCTTCAATTTGAGAGTAAAGGGGAGAGGAAACTGGGAGGCTGAGACAGCAGGGTCACAGGTTCGAGGTCAGCCCTAGCAACTTAGTGAGACCCTCAGCAACTTAAAGAGTACCTATTTCAAAATAAAATAAAAAGAATTAGGGGTATAGTTTGAAGGTAGAATGTTCATGGGTTCAATCCCCAGTACCAAGAAAAGGGGGGTGAGGAAGGGATGGCACCTGCTCCACAGTGGCCCCCAAAGATCACAGACCACCCTCACTGGCCATCCTTGGGCCAGAAATAGCAGGCAGCAGGGCCCTAACGGAGCCAGGTGGGCTCAGTTCTGACTATGACCTGTGGCGGGCCCCTCACTATACGCACCTGTTTCCTGCACCAGTGAAACGGGGTGACAGGGCGCCCGCTCAGGCTGCTGGGAATACTCCAGCCGTGTGCACGGAGCCTGGGTCTGCAGCTCTGGAGACCTGGAGCCTGAGCTGGCTGGGGCAGCAGGTGCCTGTGGCAGAGGGGGGCGGGCAGGGAGGAAACTGCCCTTCCTCCTCCCATACACAGCGGTACACTAAGCAGGCGCACAGCCTCTGAGGTCTGACCTCACCTTTCTGGTCCCGGGGGAACAAACACTGAGAGATATTGCAGGCATCCCTACAAACAAAAATCCCCCATTGCCCGCCTTTTTTCTCTTTCCCTTTCCCTTTCCCTTTCCCCCCTCTCTCTCCTCTTTCTTTCTCTCTCTCTCCTCTCTCTTCTCTTCTCTCTCTCTCTCTCTCTCTCTCTCTCTCTCCTCTTTCTCTCTGAACTGGGGATTGAACCACCCAGGGACATTCTACCTCCAAGCTCTACCCCCAGCCCTTTTTAACTTTTATTTTGCTGAGGCTGCCCTTGAACCTGCAACCTTCTGTCTCAGCCCACCCTCCCAAGCATTGGGATTACAGGTGTGCACCACCGAACCTGGCTATTGCCCATGTTTTCTAAGCCCTCCAAAAGCCCAGCTTTAAGCCAAGCATGAGCGCTGTCTCCGAACATGACGCCTTGTGCTTTGAATGGCCCCATTGCCTTCTCTTGATCCTATAAAGCAGGCCCAGCAGGACTCATCATTCCCATTTTATGGATGAGGAAACTAAGTCACAAAGAGGTTAAGTCACTCACAGGCACATGATGACAGGTCTCATCTTGTTTTTTTTGTTTGGTTTGGTTTGGTTTGGTTTGGTTTGGTTTGGTAGTGGGGATTAAACACAGGGGGGTCTACCTCAGGGCTAGATCACCAGAGCTTGCATTTATTTATTTATTTTATTTATTTATTTACTTATTTATTTACTTATTTATTTATTTTTGAAACAGGGCCTTGCTAAGTTGCTGAGACTGGCTGTCCTTGAACATGATCCTCCTGGCTCTGCCTGCCCAGTACTGGAATTCCAGGCGTGCAAGGCCACACCTGGCTCTCACTTGTTTACAGTGATGTTTTCCCAGCGCCCAGGCCCCTCCTAGCAGAGGCGCTGTCATCTACTTTAGGAAAGGGGTCTAGCAAGCAGAGCTCTCCTCCCCACGAATGCTCTGTGCTCCAAGGCCCCAAATCCCCGGGGCGGCGCCCCCTGTCTTCCCACATCATGTCAGCTCCTTGGATTTCTTATGAGCCTTCCTGTCTCTGAAGTGGCAGAACCCAGACTGTCCTGCAACCCAGTCACTGGAAGCCTGGGGCATTCCTTGGAGCATGGGACTTTGCAGGAAACAGCTCCCCAGATTAAGGATTGTAAGCACGGACGAGGGAAACATATCTGGGGATGATTCACCAGCCGGCAGTCACCTCCTGGTCCCGCACAGGCCACTGCCATTGGCAAATGCGCTCTCCAACAAATTTCATCGGGCAGCTTAACGACTCCCCGGAACAGGACCAGCATGGTGCTGCCCCCCACCCCAAGAAGAAGCCCCTCACTGCACCAGAACTGTCTTCAGAGTCTCCCACAGCCAGGTCCCCCGCCACTCCTGTCTGAAACACCCTTCCCCTGCATCCTCCCCCCAGGCCATGGACCGATTCATTTACTCACGATTATTTTTAAAACTCAAGTTTTATTAGCAATGAAGCACGAGTAATAAATACTAATACACTGTGTGCACATGAATTAGCCTCGCGTGTCCTGGGACCACAGGGCTATTCATCAAAGGCCTACTTCCCTCCCGCCTGCACCTTGTGGGGATGCAGGTCCTCCCAAGGTCAGAGACTCAGGAGCTAAGCAAGGACAGGGGGCTCTGGGGACGTGGTCCCTGGTTCCTAAGCAGGCCACTGAGCCGCCAGGAGGGAAGGCACCGTGGAGGTGCAACCAGCCTCCAGCTCTACGCTTGCTGGCTGGTAACCAGGGCACAGGGACCTGCCCTGGCCTCGCAGGCCCAGGCAGCTGCAATACAGTGCGGGAAGTGCTCGGAAGGGGAGTTGTGGGGTGGCTTTGGGAGCACTTGGAAGGGGCCTGCGTAAGCTGGGGGCAGGGCTGCAGGGGAGGGCTTCCCAGAAGAGGAACAGACAAGCAGCAGGGAAGCAAGAGGAGGAGATGGAACGGGTTTCAAGCAGGGTGAACAGCACATGCAAAGGCCCCAAGACAGAGCCCGAGCTACACTGAGGAGCAGAGTCAGCGCTGCAGACGGTGCCTGCTCCATGGCTGGGAGCTCCACTAGAAGGTCCCCATCGCTCCTACCATAGGCCTGCCTCCGGTCAAATAGGGGAGGTGGAGACCGGAGGATCCGGGTTCGCGGCCAGCCTCAGCTCGCTCGCTCTCTCTCTCTCTCTCTCTCTCTCTCTACTTAGTGAGGCCCTCCACAACTTTGTGAGACCGGGTTTCAAAATAAAGTATAAAAAATAGGGCCGGGGGTGTAGTGCAGAGGTAGAACACCCCTGGGTTCAATCCCTGGTACCGCAAAAACAAACAAACAAACAAAAAAGTCCTCGATAGATGTTACCTTATTTGCTCTTCCCCATGCCCGTGAGATTTGGTTTTTATTGCCCCCACTTTACTGCTGAGCACACAGAGCCCTCAGCTGTGTCACAGGCTCATCCAGGCTGCAGAGTCAGGGTGGAGGGACTCACGCCATGCAGCCTGTCTTCTCACTCTCCGGGCACCAGGGGACCTCCCACACACCACGCCAGCACCTCCCTGTGATGCCGAGTCCCTCCGCCCTAAAAGGTCCACATTCTCCAGGTGCTCCAGGAAGCTTCTGTGCGTGCATCACCCAGAGGAAAGCCACCCGCCTGTCCAGTTCTGGGCCCGGGAGGCTAACCTCAGGGTGGACCTGACAGGCGCGTTATCTTCTGCCTGCTGCATGCCTCTTCTCCCTATCTCTGACTCTCAGCGCCTGCTTCCATGGTGCATTCGCATCCTGCCCAGCAGAATAGGCTGGCCAGAAGTGGGGTGGGGAGATTCCCCAAGTTAGGCCCCCGCCACGTGGTGAGCAGGGCAGCGCTCCCCTTGTTTGATGAGAGGCTTTGGGGGTCAGTCTGATGAAGGGCATGAGACCGAGTGGACTACTGGCCAACGGAGCACAGTGCAAGTCCCGGGGCTGCAGGTCACATGACTTCAGACAAGTGACTTCCCCTCCCAGAGCCTTGGCTTCCTCATTTGTCACAGGAGTTGACTGCACTCAGCTCCCGGGTCAGACACGGCATGGCAATCCAGCGCCCCTCACCAGGAGCCCACACTGGGCCCCAGGCTTCCTTCAGCTCAGCCCATAGGCGCCACCGCAAATCCACCGCATGGTAAAGGAGGAGAAGCCACCTGTAGCCTGGGAGTCACCAGGCATCACCACCATGCAGGCCCAGGGGCTCAGGGCTGAGGGTGACAGTGACCTGGCTCCTCCTCCGGACCTTGGGGCCCTCTCTCTGTACAAAGGCAGCCTTTTCCTGGGGCTCCGCCCCTACAGTTCCTATTCCCACCCTGCCTCTGCCCGCCACATAACTAAATCTGGTCCAGGGTAAACAAACTGATGTGCACACAGGCCCAGCCCACACTGGGTGCTTCTAGAGGAAAAGCCCTGTGCCTGGCTTGTCCCCAGAGCCTCCTGACTCGTGGGGCTACGTGCCTCCCCGCACCTAGAGTCACAACTGTCACCCCATACCAGCTCCGTTCTCCCTACCCACCTTGTCCAGTTCCCCTCTACCCCCAGTGCCAGGCTCAGCCGGGTTCAAGGAAGGGGTGAAGTGCCTTGGACCAAGACCCAGGACGACTCAGGGTTATCCTCATACTGGTTCAGCTCCTTAAGGGCTGACCCTAACCCAAGAACTAATTCCACAGTCCAGCAGGGGAAAGGCGTTTTGAAATGTGCGGGGTCAACTTGGCAACCCCACACACCTGTGAGTTGAAGGCTGCCCATCCTAGCTTTCCAGAGCCCGGCTCATGCCTAATCCACAGCTCTGGGATCCAGCCTCTGCAGGCAGGTGCTCCCAAAGGAAGCTATTCATTCAAATATGTGCAGAGTGCCTACTATGCGCAGGCACTGCCCCAGCTGTTGAGTGAGGCCTGATGCTGAGGTGCAGACACAGCAGCTGTGCCAGTGGACAGACTGACGGCCATCTCTAAGGACTCCCTGAAGCATCCAAGCATACCGGGCCTGGTCCTGCCACCACCCATCTGACCGTCCTCAGGTAGCTGCTTTAGTTCCTGCCCCACTGGGAGCTGGAGGCACAGTGGCAGGAGAAGAGGGCAGAGCTGTGGTTCAACTGTGTGACCTTGTGCAAGGGACTTGGGTTCTCTGAGCGCCTGTGGTACCCCTGCCAAGCAGGACTATTGGAGCTGCAGCACTGGGTGCTGCGAGGGAGAAACCAGAGAAGCAATAAAAGCAGCACAGCATTGGCCCAGGAATATAGGACAAAGGTCAGCTCCAACAGCCCCTGGAGCCCAAGGTCAAGCTCTGGACATCCCACCTAACAACCCCCTCCCCCAAAAAGAGCCACTGTTTGGGAAAGAGAAAGCCACCAGCCACCGATGGAAGAGCGCCTTCTCCGCGGGCTTTCCGCTCCCCAGATAGGCTGGCTGCCTTGTTTACTGCCAATTTGCACCCTACCTGGCAGAGCTCATGTTCCAGCCTATTTACTTGGGCTCTGGCAGGATTCTTCTTTTCAAAGGAGAGTCAAATGGTGCTATTTTAGCTCCGATAATCTGGTGAGCTTTCTCCCCCTCGTTGACCACTTTGTGCTCTTAGATTTGGGTCATCGGAATGCGGGGCCCTCTGATGGGATATCCGCAGCATCGCCCACCTCCAGGAAGCTCAAAGGCCCAAGGTGGCATCTGGCAGGCCGGGCAGATACTGTGCACACATTTTGGAGGACCCAGGCTGGGCTGCACCCACCTGCACCTCCTACATCCATGCCAAGCATGCAAGAGTCATTCTGGAAGTGGGTGCTCATAGATGGACAGGTGGCAGCCCTCGGCACAGCCCTGAGTGGCCAGGGGCCAGGTTAACTGTCGCCCCCAGGAGGCAAGCCCTAGCTGGGATGCTTCTCTGAGCCCCCTGGGTAAATGTCACCTTCCTGGCCAGGGGGTTTCAGTCTGAGGAAAGCATCGTGGGATCCAGGGAGGAAGGAATTGAATGCTGGCTTTGTCTCTTGTTCATTAGTTATCCTCACAGCCCGTGGGCTACAATGGGTTCCAAGGAGGGGAGCCAAGGGCAGTAGATGTGGCTCAGCAGAAGGTAAAGGAAGTCGCTTATATTTACTAAGTTCCTTCCTCATGCCAGGTGGTGCACCGGGTACACCGGGTGTTTTCAGACTGCAAACACCCAGCAGGGGGATAGCTCACTTATGAATGTCAACAGCATGGCCTGAGCTGCCATTTATACCCTGGCTCCGCCACTACTAGGGTGTCACCTTGGGCAAGCCACGTCGTTCTGTGGGTCTGTAACTCAACAGGGCCTGCTTCACAGGGTTGCTGGAGGACCAATTTAGTTCCTCTAGAGCATACAGAAGAGTGCCGGGACGTGGCAGATGCTCGGTGATGTCAGCTTTCAGAAGACGGGGAGGAGCAGGGGCTGGATAACCATCCACGGGAGGCCCTGTCTCTAGAAGCATCAGGTGTGATGTTACATACAGTGATCTCAGGTTCTTTCCAGGAATAAGCTGCTATGATTCACTTAAGCTCCCTGGGTTTCGGTTTTCCCAGCAATGAAATAGGCATTGTCATTCCTGGACAAACGTTGTTTTCTTCTGCATAGGATTCAATTCTAAACCCTGAGAAGAGTGGGTGTCCCAAGAGCTGCTGCCTTCGTCACTTTCATAGGTGGGGGTGGCCTTCCCTGGGTCTCCAGACAGAGCCATGGATGGGGCAGCAGGCCTGGATCCCGCCTCGACTTCCTCACTCAACAACTATGGTTTTCAGCTAGTTTCTGACATTTTGAGAGTTGGGGACAGTATTCCTACATTCCTATTTGCCTGTCAGGCTGGCAGCCCTTTGAGATCCTTGGGGAAGAAGAAAGAAATTGCCAAGAACATAATAGGCCTTTGAGCGAGTGCCTACCCATCAGAAGTGGCCTGGAAGCCTCAGCCCAAGGGCTGGCTGTGCTGATGGAGTCTCGGAGGGGCTGGGGAGGAGCTCTCTGCACCGGGTCCTCTGGAAGGATCTCCTGGCCCTCCCTAAACCCACTCAAATCCCTAACTCTGAAAACTGCTGCCACCAAAAAGGGAAAGACTTCCAACTCCCATCCTACCACCAACCTTGCTAGGGTTGCTGTCTGTCCTGATCTTATGAACTGAGCTAGGCTAGAGGAGACACTATCAAGAGCTACAATAAGATCCAAGTGCAATGGCACACACCTGTAATCCCAGTACTTGAGAGGCTGAGATAGGAGGATCTCAGGTTCAAGGTCAGCCTCAGCAATTTAGCAAGATCCTCAGCAACTTAGTGAAACCCTGTTTCAAAATAAAAAATAAAAAGGGCTGGGGCTGTGGTTCAGAGGTAGAATGCCCCTGGGCTCAATCCCCAGTACCCCCCCCAAAAAGAACTATAATAACCATAACTGTCACAATAGGGCTGCCATCAAATTTCTTACCAAAGACACTCTAAGTCACTACCCTTTCACATGCTGCTGAAAGTCCAAGATGCTAGTTAGACCCCCTCCCAGGAACCCCAACTAGTAAGTCAGGGCAGCCATGCCAGCCAGCCAGTCCCTCAGAGAAACTGAGTGAACTGGACCCTGGCCAGTCCTGCCAGCGCGCAGCTGTCATTAGCTTCTTGGAATCCAGTCTCCCCTGCGCTCCAGCCCATGCTTGAACTTGATGGCTCATGAGAGAGTCTCACACTGCAGGTCGCGGCCTGAGACCTCCCTCTGCCCCATACCCTTCCCCAGACTGAGACCTCCCTCTGCCCCATACCCTTCCCCAGACGGCCTCCACCATGGAAAAGACTGGCGGGTGACTTAGTAAACCCTGTGGTCAGGGTAACTTTCCTGATGCATTCTCAATATTGCCAGTGACCCTCAGTCAGAGTGAAAGCAACCAGGTTCCAGGAAGATGAGCAGCAGAATGCAGGTGGACCCGCCGCCTCCCTCCACACCTGCTGCGGCCGAATGCGCCCCGCCTGGGCTCAAGGGTATCAGCTCTAGAAATGAGCTCTGGCTCCTTGCCTACAAGATGGGGAGAAGACGTAGAGAGGAAGACAGAGGGAGACTGGTGTACATTTCACACACACACACATGCATGTGTACACACGTATGCACGAACACACACACACACACACACACACACACACACACACGGGGATTTTCACCAGAGAGTTTGAAATCAGACTGCCTGGGTACAAATTCCAACTCTGCTTCTTATTAGCTACAGGACTTTGGGCTACTTAGTCATCTGCTCTGAATCCCAGTTTCCTCTTCTATAAAGTAGGTACAATAATAGTCCCTTAAAGTCACTATCTGGACCCATGTGGGTTGCCGTAACAAAATGCCATAAATCGGGAGGCTTATAAACAGCAGCAACTTATTTCCCCCAGTTCTGGAGGCTGGGAGGTCCAAGTTCAAGGCCCGAGCGGATTCCAGTGGCACCTCCTCTCTGTGTCCTCGTGTGGTAGAAGAGGGGAGGGATCTCTATGGGGTTCCTGTAATAAAAAGCCCCTCCCAAAGGCCCCACCTTCCAAAACCATCCCACTGGAGGTTAGAATTCCAACATGTGAATTTCAGCCCCCGGTTGTCCTTAAGAAGATTAACTAAGATAAGGTACAACATGCAAGCCCTTTGCAACATGCTTTCTACACAGTAAGCATTTAATAATAGATGCTTCACAACATGCTTGCAAAGAGATTTTTGAGAGAGCCCCTTGCAACGTGCTTGCTACACAGTAAACATTTAACAATACTGGCTATTATTAGTGCCCTTGCTTCTGTTACATTCACATCTATTCTATGTCAGCCTAAAGACAAAAAGACCAAACCTCAGCCAGGCGTGGTGGGCCACGCTTGTAATCCCAGTACTTGGGAAGCTGAGACTGGAGGATCCGGGTTCGTGGCCAGCCTCAGCTACTTAGTGAGGCCCTCTGCAACTTAGTGAGACCCGGTTTCAAAATAAAGAACAAAAAATAGGGCTGGGGGTGTAGCCCGGAGGTAGAATGCCCCTGGGTTCAATCCCCAGTACCGCCAAAAAAAAAAAAAAAAGACCAAACCTCATCCCTGCCCCCATGGAGCTCACAATCTAGCGCCTTCAAAAAACTCAAGATCATTCTCCTGCTTAGTTCTGGCCCAATTTTGCTCAGAGGCTGGGATTGGCCAAATGATTGTGCCTCTCTCTTTTCCAGTCCTCTCACCCACACAAGGACAGCCACAAGCCCCAGTAAAAGGGACACAGGCCAGGGAGCCTGGAGCCTGAGCTCTCAGCCCAGCTCTGCCACTCCTCTGTACAGGTGACAAATGATTGGGCCCTCCTCTGTCTGGGGCTTAGACTAAGTCCACTCTTGACTATTCTGTAAGGTGGAGGGCTAGCAAGATGCAATAAAGACAAAAGCATAATACTACATGTAACAAGTGCTGTCACGACGTGGCTCCGCCGCACCTGCTGGGATTACAGAGGGGCTACTGGGCTGGTTCCACTCCGTGCCCAAAGCCGGCTGCTGCATTGGGAAGACCTCAGGTATCCGATTCAGAAGACAACCACTGCACTGCACGGCCTCTGGGGAGTGAGGGAGGTGCGCACCAGGGCACCCTGCCTTTGCATGGCTCCTGAAATCCATGCAAAGTTTCTTGATCCAGGAGCTGCTGCCAGGCTATGGAACGGGAAAGCAGACAGCAGGGGCCCACCAGGCTTAGCACCCCGACTGTACCTCTGTCCTCCATATCATCTTAAACTTTTCTTTTTTATTAAGTGTGCCTCGCGGCCAGCCTCTCACTTACACATCTTAACCTCCTCTGGGCTATTGATTTCTCATTCTATTAAATCCTCCTCTTTAACTCTGGCCCTTAAACTCCAATTCTAAACACGTATTTACTCCATAGCTGCCCTCCCAGGCCACCGCTAGGATGGACTCCCCTGTCCTAGGGGCTGGCCCCTCCCTCCTTCCTCCTGGGGCCTCCATGGCCTGCATGGGACTCTCTCACCCAACTGGCAACCTGACAGGTAACGCTTGCTACATGCTGATGTTTTTGGAGACAAAACTGAGGCAGTAACTAGTAGCCTGGGTTCCCCGTTTCCAAGCCTGCTCTCTCCCACTGGTCCATAGCACCCCCTCTCCCCAGGATGCTCACAGCGACCTTCACACCCAGCTTCCTTTCAGCCTCTCCTGGGGGAAACACCCTGAAAAGCAGCACTGTGAACAGAGATTAGTGTCGCCACTTGGTTCTCCCTCAGAGAACCTGCTCCTGGCTCTGGAGCGAGCAAGCGAGGATATGGGCCCTGTGGCTAGTCCGTGGGCCAGGCCTCGCTGGGCTGAAAGAGGCCCCACCTCAAGCTCAGGACTGAGTAGGAAGGAGACTGGCAGTCCTGGGCTGCACAGGCCCAAAGCAGAGGAAAGGGGCACAGACTCGCAGAAGTGCAAACAGGCCACCAAGCCCTGCACACCCATTCCCAGGGGCCCACACATCTCATGAATTTCTCTCTGTGACAAACATTTGCTAATCATGAGTTGAGGTCCCTTAAACAGGACAAATGCCTATTGCACTCTAAGCAGCAGGGACTCCTCACTGAGCAGGGCAGGTGTGGGTCCTGGTTTCTTGGATGTCAGCTCCATTCTCCGTCCCCTAGAGGTGACAGACACCGAAGGAGGCAGTTCAGGGGCAGTAAGTGCTGGTACCAGGTCCCCTCGCCATGAAGGGAGGCAGGAAGGGTGGGCAGAAGGTTGGGGAGGTGAGATTCAGGCCTCGGAGATGCTTCAAGCCTGCCCCCTCCAGCACGTGCCTCCCGACCCGTGCTCCCCTGCTGGCCAGGAACTCCACAGGCCAGGCAGCCCTGTCCCCGCCTGCTCCAGGCACCTCCTGCTCCACAGTCTGGGAAAGCACCTCCAAGCCGCCTCCCCTTCTGGCTTTCCTATTTCTGAAAGCAGCATCGCTGTGCTCTCCGTGGTCCCCCGGGCTAGAAATCTCAAAGTTATCCCGACACTTCCTGCTCCCTCGTCTGCTGCATCCAATCTGTCTGCCTGTTCTGCTGTTCCTTGGAAACGGCATTCAAGCACACGCCCCCTTTGCCGGCGCCCCTGCCTAGCCCCCAACCTCTCTTTCGGCACAACACTGGTCAGCCTGAGAATCCTCAAGGATTCCCCCAGCCTGCTGCATCCACCTGAGCCTTTTCTGTCTAGACTTCAAGGTCCTCTTGAGTTCATTTAGCTCTACCACCCCATCCTTCCTGGGCTCTGCTACGCCTCCACTCCAGCCCGCTGCAGCACACAGGACCTTCTCCATCTGCCCCATCCGTTCTGCCCACCCACCCCATCCTCTCTCCTCACTGCTGCGCGGCCCCTGCTCACCCTCCTCCCTGAGAAGTCCCCTCCCCCATCACTGAGCCCCCTGACGGCTCCCAAGCTCTGAACATCGGCTTCTCGTACCAGCACGTGCGTGAGGTTCCACCTGCACAGGTATCTGGCATGCCCTCCACCCTGATCACACACCTGTGGAAGGAGGAACAGGGCCCTGCCTCACGGGAACCACTCTGTAACTACCCACCCAGCTTCAGCACGGCTGTGTGTAAAGGAAGCCGTGTCCAGCTGTTTAAAGAAGACCTGCAGTGGCCATTTCATAAAATGCCTACTTCCCACAGTTTGAAGCAAATGATGCCCACGTGCAGGGAAGAAGCTGGGGTTCAGAGCCCTCACTAATCTGTGACTCGGGACGGGGGTGCAGGCCCCTGGGATCGCGAGTCCTCATCTCAAAGGTAGAGATGTGCACATCTAAGTCAGAGGGCAGCTGGGGTGACTGAGTGAAACGAGGAGAGAACGCACCCATAAGATGTTAAATTGTCCCATCCTTCCTTCCTTCCCATAATTTACCCAGCCTGGAACTGTGGTAAGAGATTTTCTTCATACTGGATTTGTTAAGTGTAAGACATACCCTATTTTATGCAACAGAATGTTATAATCAAATAACTATTAGTCAGGCGTGGTGGTGTATGCTTGCAATCCCAGGACTCAGGAGGCTGAAACAGGAGCATCGCATGTTTGTGGCCAGCCATAGCAACTTAGCAAGACCCTGTTTCCAAATAAAAATAAAATCAGGCTAGGAGTGTAGCTCAGAGGTAGAATGCCTCTGGGTTCAATCCCCAGGACCACAGAAAACAAAACAGGTAATGACAATTTCTTATATCTGCACTATGAAGCGGCCGGTTTACAGGTGTTGGAGGACAGTGTTTGCTCTGCAGGAGCCAGACGGATGTGAACAGGTGTCAGGCAAAGGCTCCTCCAGGGACGTGCCATCCAGATGGGGAGACAGACAGGGCAGAGAGTGATCAGTGCCAGGCAGAAGTGGGGCGCTGGCCCAGGTTCCAAAGAGGGAGAAGGAGGGGGCCACCCAGGGGACCGCCCTTCACACATGATGACACTCCCATTGCTCAGATTCCACGCTGCCAACCCTCGTCAAGTAGGTGAGGAAGGTGAGGCTCAGAGAAGTTCAGCAGCTTTTCCAAGGTCACGCAGGGAGGGATGCGGGAACAGGTATCCAGGTGTGCCTGCCCCTGAGCAGCTCAAGCTGCCTCCCTTCCAGGACACGGGTGCCTCTGACTGCACCACAAACGCAGGGCCAGAGGAGGATGGGCAGAAAAGAGGAGGCCAAGCCGGGCGTGGTGGCGCACACCTGTAATCTCAGGACTTGGGAGACTGAGACAGAAGGATCGCAGGTTCAAAGCCAGCCTCAGCAACTTAGTGAGGCCCTCTGCAACTTAGTGAGGCCCTGTTTTCAAATAAAAAATAAACAGGGAGGGGGGTGTAGATTGGAGGTAGAATGCCTCTGGGTTCAATCCCAAGCGCCACAAAAAGAGAGAGAGAGAGAGAGACAGAGAGACAGAGAGAGACAGAGAGAGAGGGAGAGGAAAGAAGAAAGGAAGGAAGGAAAGAAGGAAGGAAGGAAGGAAGGAAGGAAGGAAGGAAGGAAGGAAGGAAAAAGCAGAAGCCATGGGGCTGGGGTGTGGAGCGCCTGCAGAGCATGTGCGAGGTCCCAGCACATGGGTGAGCAGATCAGCCGATGCTACGACGTGACATGAAGCTGGGCCCACATGCAGAAGGCCTTCGACTCCCAGCAAAGTCGCCTGAACTGTACCCAGTACTCCTAGGGGCACTGAGGGCTCCTGAGACAGGGTCACCTGCGAGAAGCACTGGCGTGACAACAGACTGCCCCACATAGAGGAAGAAAGTGCTGAGTGGTTGGTCGCTAGAGAGAGGGAAGGGGTGGACTGGAGCGTGGCACGGGGAGAAGCTGGGCAGCTGAGACCTTACAAAGTGACGAGGATTCAGCCAGGAGCACAGGACTGAGTCCAGAGGCCTCCCGTGCAGCTGTGGAGCCTTGGGAGAATCATTCAACTCCTCCAAACCTCAGTTTTGGTTTCAACCTTTCTGAGTCTCAGTTTCCATCAATAACACTTCCTCATGGGGCTGCAGGCAGTACGGACCCAGTGCTTGCAGGGCTGGAGCAGGGATCAGATGAGATCAAGCGGGCACACATAAGGGGCGGGTACTTCTCAGCGGGAGGCAGAGCTGCAGTCCTCCCACTTGCACAGCCCCGGTGCCCACCCTGGCTGCCCATCCTCACCTTCACACCACCACCAGTGCCCTGCTCACCGCCCCCCTTGCTTTCTGAGCTGCTTCTCCATCTCACCCAGGGCCAGTCTTCCTTCCCTCATCTCTGCAGGGCTGGGACCCAGCTGGGGGAAGAGGGAGCTGAGCTCCTCTCTCTAGGACCCCTGCCTCCCAGCAGCATGGACCTTCTCCCTAGAAAGGAGTCCACTTCTACCTATCACACTAACGTTCCCTCCCATCCTAAGGAAGACCAAACTGGAAAGCGAAATTACAAAGCAGCCCTAGTCTCTCAGAACTTTCAGTGCTGGAGAAAACATGTGTCGTGGAGGAAGAAACAGAAACCCAAGTTCTCCACTAGTACCTGCCTCCTCCCCACCCGGGACCAGCCCTGCCTGCCTCCAGGTCTCCGGTGGCAGGTTCAGAAGATTAACCCCGGGCGGAGCTGGTGACACAGACAAGAGTCAAGTGGGCAAGTGCAGGCCACAGAAATGAACAAAATATGGGAAATTAAGCAAACCCAGACATTGTAATGTGCGCATATTAGATTAACTCTCCAAAGGGTCGTGACCTTGAGGAACATATCCAGCCGGTGAGGAAAATAATAAACCCGATTAATGATGAGGCACAAGCTGCAGCTTCAGCAAATAAAGCCAGCATGATGGTGCCGGCATAACTCCAGGGCTCCCTTCCCTGACAAGATGGGGTGGTAGCCCTCCTCTCTCTGGCCCCTCGCCCCTGGCGCCAGAGCAGAGACACTCAGCCATAAGGTTAGGACGGGACTCCTCTCTCCGGTGCCCACCACCAGCCTGGGCAGTTCCCATCCCACGGGACACCATGCCAGTTGCTTCCGGGTGCTCCTGGAAGTGCCACCGCCGCCAGGTGACCCATGGGGAGTGCAGGTGAAAGTAGTTCTCGTCCCTGGCAGGGCTCAGTCCTCCTGGCCAGTCCTCAGACCTCTCTCTCGGTGTGGTTCTGAGATGCCCGCTGCAGGGAAGGGGGGCCAGCCCAGCCAGGGCTCCCCTCCTCTATCCAGACAACCCAGGCCCCTGGGACACATGCCCAGGAGAGCCACTGGAGGGAGGCAGGGAGGTGGCACCGCGTGGCATCGCCAGACAACGGCACCAGCAGGAAGATGGCAGCGTCAAGTACCGATGCCAGGAGCCAAGCAGCCGAGGTCCGGGCGGGAGCAGCTCGACCGCATCGCCCGCCACTGCCAGGCGGCCGGGCCAGAGGGCCTGTCCCAGCCCCCTCGGGCCGCCTCCGCCACCCCCAGGCCGGCCAACTCTCCCCGGACTCCACCTCCTCCCTCACTTCCCCAGCTCCGGGGAGTCGGGCGCGAGGCACAGGTGCTCGCGGCGCCCGGAACCCCCGGTCCCAGCGGCGGCCCGGCCCGGCCCGGTCCCGCCATTCCCGCGCGGCCGGTCCCCCCCCAGCGCCTCGGGGCCGGCGCCCCTCCCCCAGCCGCCCCCCGCGCCCACTGCAGGTCTCTGGAGTTTGTCCCGCACTTCCCGCTCGAGGAACTAGGGTGGAGGGCTGGGCGCCCGGCAGCCGGGCAGGGGGTCACTGCCGACAGGACGCCGGCTCCGCCAAAGCGCGACGGAGTGCGGGGGGTGTGGTGGTGGCCGGAGTCCAGGGCGGGAGCGGGGCGGGGAGGCTCGGGGCAGGGCTGCGCCCGCGGGGGCCGGCGGCGGGGAGCGCGGGGCCGGAGGGGCCGGAGGGGGCCGCCACCGCGGCGGGGGCAGGGCCGGCTGCGAGTTGTAGGGAGGGAGCACCGCCGCGGGAGGACGGCGAGCCGGCAGGGATGCGGCGCGGGCGCACGGCGATGGGGACGGAGGCACCACGGGGCGCAGCGGCGGGGCGCGGGCCGGGGACCCCCGGGGACCCCCGGGGACGAGCGGCGGGTGCGGGCCGCGGCCCCCGGGACGAGCGGCGGCGACGTCAGAAGTCGGGGTGCGGCGCGGGGGCGCGGGGGCTCGCGGGCCGCGGCTTACCTGGGGGCTCGGCGCTGGGGCGAGCGGGACGGCGCTGCTCGGCGGCCGCGGGCGGTTGTTTTCCTGCTTTTTCCTCCGCAGCGGCCGCGGCGGCTCCAGCCCGATCCGCCGCCAGCGAAGGCAGAGTCTGTGTCCGGCCCGAGCGAGCCCGAGCGGCCAGCGCGGAGGCGCGGGGCGCCGCCCGGCGGGCAGTGCGGGAACTGCAGCGGCCGCGCCGGCCGGGGGCGTCCCTCCGCGCCTCCCGCGCCCCGCGCCCCTCGGGGTCCTGGGGTCCCGGGCGCGGCTGGAGCCCCGGCGGGGCGGCGGGGCGGCGGCCGGGCGCGCTGGCGGGCGCGGGGGCGGCCGATCGGGGACCCCGGCTGGGAGCCGCGAGGGGCGCGGGCGCCGCGGTGTCGCGCTCAGGTGGGCGACCCGCACCCTCCGCCGCCCTGCGCAAAGGGGCAGCCCGCCCCGGCCCCAGGATGAGCAGCCCGGCCGGCTTCGGCGGGCGGAGGGCGCCTCCTGGTGGCGTTTGGGCGCAGCGCGAGGGACCTGCGTGCCGGGTGACTGCGGCCTGGGTGGCGGAGCCTGAGAGCCAGCGAGCCGAGCGGGAGGCCTTCCTGGAGAGACCACATCGTTCCACCGGGAGCTGAAGAGCAACAGCTTCACGTGGCAGTTCCAGGGCATGACCTGATGAACACAGGCGTCTCGGGAGGAGCTGTCACCTCGTACAACCCATGAGGAGCCCGGGCTGGGAGAGGCGAGGGGGCCAGCCCGAGAGTCCATGTCCCCAGAGCCCATGTGGCAGGACCCAGGGGCAGCCCAGCTTCCTGACTCGCCGCTCAGTCCTCGTTTTACTACATCATAGCCGCCTGCGAGAGAGGCTGGGGAGTGGGGGGCCCGAGGGACCCGTGTGCTCCTCGAACCTGTTAGCTCCTGGCCCTAAGGCGTGTGGTCTCCGTCTAGGTGGATGGCAGCAGCTCCCGGTCTTCTACAGCCTGCCCCCAGCCCAACTGATGCAGGCACCAGGAACTTCAGCGTGATGGGGATGGACTTGGAATCTAGTCAGGAGAGTGAACACGCAGGCCGGGCTTTTATTGAGGCTTTCGTTTAGGACTGGAGACACAGCTCCCACAAGAAGATGCCAGGCTGGCTCGCTGGGACCAAAACAAAACAAAAATGGCGCTGGTTTTATTGGGTGCTTGCAGGGGTGGAGTTCAGGAGCACTGTCCTGTGCCTTAAGTACGGCTCTCTAATGGTGCACCTGGTACGTTGGAGGGTGGATACATGAGGCGCATTTCGTATCTGACAAACTGTAAGTTAAGGTGGGACCTTTTAGTAGCTGTAGAGTTATGATGAGCCAAGGCCCAGGAAAGCATTCGCCCTTTGTCTGTACTGTCCCAGAACCATCAAGTCCGCACCAACGCAGTAAATTCCCTGTGAAGGAGTATACTTGGTCAGGTCTTGGGCACAAAGGGCTAATATGTGGACTAGGATACTGGTTGACATCGCCTCCCCCTGGGTTGCCAGGGAGGTGGAGCAGCGCTGAGCTTCTTGCTTGGGGAGGAACGGGAGCTGCAAGAGTCCTGTCCCCCCTCAGGCACCTCTGCGCTGGCTTGACTGCTCCCTTAGGGAGGGGAGTCTCCATGTTGGACGGGGCTCGTTTCTCCAGCCACTTAGCACCTACTGTGTGCCAAGACTACACCCCTCACATAGGTGTGACTTCCAAAAGCCTTTGCATCAGCTTTGCATGGTAGGGGTCCAGGTGAACCCCATCCCCTTTGACAGATGAGGAAACCTGTTGAGGTTTAGGATCACCTGCCGGTCAAGTGCAGAGGGCTACAGGGAACTGAGATTTAACTCCAGCTCTACATGAACCTAGCAGGAAGCGCCCACGCTGGCCTGAGCAAGGGCCATCCCTGTGACCTGAGCAGAAACTCCCCTCCCCTTGCTCGGAAAATGAGGGAAGCAGAGTTCTAGCCTCACATAGATCCCTAGCCTACTGGCAGGATGCAGGATCAGCAAGACCGAGGAAGCCAAGTGTCTGGGAAGGAAAATACCATGTACGGGAAATGCTCCCTCGAATTCTTTGGCCTGGTGAATTCATCCTGTGGACCAGGGAAGGGTGGGGGGCTTTTGGCAGGTCTTGGAGATTGCTGATGGCTGGAGGTAGCCTTGGCAGTGGCCTCGTGAGGACCCCAGTGTGTTCCCTTCCTGCTAGGTCGACTCTGATTTTCTTCTCTGTCTCTGCCCCTAGAAGCAAGGGGCCCCTGCAAGTCAGAGTGGCGAGCTTGCCAGGCACACCTGCCCTTCCTCCTCCTGTCCCCCTCACTCCCCTGCAGCTGGTGGCTGAGTACTTCTGAGATGCTAACTGCTTGCTCTCCACCTTCTTTACTCCTGCGTAGCAGTGCCATTTGCTGATTGCAACTCGCTGCGGAGCAAGCTGGCTTCCCCAGCTCGGTTCCAGGGGTGGGAAGAGCCTTCCGTGTCATTTGGATTCCACAGTAGGAGGGAGGCAGAGAGCAGTGAGCTGGGCCGTTGATCTTGAATGAAAAAGTGAAGGATGGGGAGAGGGCCCCTCCCGGAGAACCTCTCTCTGGAAGCCGCCTTCGCAGCGGCTGGCTGCTGAGTTGGAGGGACAGGGCTCGGCGCCCGCGCCTGGTGGTCTGAGCTCTTTGGTGGCTGGAAGGAGCTTGTCCTCTGGGTTTACTGTCAGCTTCTTCCCTCTTTGCATTTGCGTCAGGTCCACCCCGAAGAAACCTGACCTGGATTGCCGGCCATGTTTTTCCATAGGTCCCTTTGAAGGTTCATCACAAGTGCATAAAGGGGGCCAACTGAGACGCATGGTGAGCAGGTGACCTGTCCTCACGTTGCTCAGTAGCACATGCCGCGTCCTGTCCCTGTCTTAGAAACTATTGTAACAATCCTCTAGCTGGTCTCCTGCCTTTGGACTGGCTCTCACCAACACATCCTGGAACAGCTGCCAGAGTGATGTGTTTAAAACAGCGTGACCTCTTCACACCCTTGAGGAAAATCTTTCAACCAGCCCATAGAACCTGTACAGTGAAGCTCCTTAGCACGGACACGAGGTCCCTGCCTCTCCCATCTCCCTCTGCCCAGCTCCTGCTCCATCAATACCAAAGTGCTTCCAGTCCTCTGGTCACCCTATTCCACACCTCTGTGCCTTAACCCAAATTTTGCCTGGAATTTGTACCTCTCACACACAGATACACAAGTGTTTTGGTTTGGTTTGGTTTGGTTTTGGTTTTAGTCTATTTGTTTGTTTGTTTGTTTGTTTGTTTGGGTACTGGGGATTGAACCCAGGGGCAGTCTACCTCTGAGCTACACCTCCAGCCTTTTTTTCATTTTTTTGTTTTGAATCAGGGTCTCACTAGGTTGCTGAGGCTGGCCTCAAACCTGGATTTTCCTGTCTCAGCCTTTCAAGTACTGGGATTACAGGCATGCGCCACCACGCTCGGCCACAAGTGCATTTTCACACTTTCAGTGTAGGAATCCTCTCCTGCTGGAAGCTTCTCAGACCTTGCTATCTAGTCTTTCCCGAACAGAAATAATTCTGCCTTCGCTGGGCCCCTTAAGAATTATGCTCACTTATTTGTTTTCTGGCTGCTCAAATAGACAGAAAGCTTGTCTCCCAGATTGATATTTTAGCTTCTCCCTTTTTTGGATTTGCCTCAGGTATATTCATGAAGCAGAGTATTTGATCTTAAATTTATTTGCTTTTTCTTTTCCAAAGATTCCTTTAGGAGGTTCATCACAAGTTCATAGAAAGAGAGTACAGACTGTAGAGAAAGAGTTAGTGGGGTCCACAACTCTGGCAGATAACCTTTGCTCCTGTCATTGGTCCCCATGGGTCAGATGGCATTACCTGACTGGCAAATAGGAAAGGATGGGTCCTCGCTGAGCTCCAAGTCTTTGCAAATCTAGACTGAAGTTGGAGTTCACACGAGGAACTTGCAGTTGGAGGAAGCAAGAGCCTGGTTGTACATCCACTTACCACACAGTGTTATAGCTTATCAATCCTATCAGAGCACCTCACTCAAATGCCAGATTAAAAGAAAACGAATCCTCTGTGTCCTTCTGGTCACCTGCATAGGGGATAAATGGTTTATTCCTACAGGATAATGTCTGACAGAACCATGTTGGAAGTACAATTGAAGTTAGAAGGGGAACTGTTCTTGATTTTTACTTATGCCTTAAAGGATGGACTAAGCAGTAGTTTTGCCCAGTGACATTATAGACACGTGTTGGCAGAGAACAAGTCTGTGTGGCATGTGGCTTAGACCTCGTGACCCCAAGCCTCAGCACCATACTGCAGAGGCTAGCTGGCTGCTATTGAAAAGACACACCCCACTTGACAGCTATGTGACAGCATAGCTCCCTGCCCCCAAATTTCTTATCGGCATCTTATTAATCTAGGCATAACGAATACTGCTCATGCTGAAATTAAAATGAAAACCTGGATCATCCTTGATCGGATACAACCTGCTTCTCAATTCTGCAGCCTGCTCCCCTCCCTGATGTGAGAACCTAATCCATTCCCACCACACGGCTCAGTTCCCATTTACTACTCCCCAGAGATGAGCTGCCACGGCAATTAGTTCTTCAAGAAATCTTCAGAAGCCGGGTGTGGTGGCGCACGCTTGTAAT
>PVJS01003334.1:47695-76586 GCA_004027185.1 Glis glis
CAGCCTCAGCTCGCTCTCTCTCTCTCTCTCTCTCTCTCTCTACTTAGTGAGGCCCTCCGCAACCTCGTGAGACCCGGTTTCAAAATAAAGCATAAAAAATAGGGCCAGGGGTGTAGCGCGGAGGTAGAACGCCCCTGCGTTCAATCCCCGGTACCGCAAAAAAAAAAAAAAAAAAAAACAAAGAAAGAAAGAAATCTTCAGTGCCGATTCGGTGCCAGGCACTAGAAACCAAACAGAAAACAAGATGGAATCCAGGCTTGTCCTCTTGGAGTTGATAGTTGAGTCAAAGTACCATAGATACAATACATTCTCCTTCTTCTAACAGTTTTGCTCCATTCTCATACCGGGTATTTTCTGTACGGGATCTTGCACACAGTTAACTCAGTTTCCTGGTCACTGTCCAGGCTGGAAGGCAGGATGGGGTAGGGGAGGCAGCACGTGGTTTATGGCAAGTCAAGAGTTGGGGTCAAAGCCCATTGTGGTGGCACACACCTGTAATTCTAGTACTTGTGAGGCTAAGACAGGAGGATCACAGGTTCCAGGCCAGCCTCAGCAACTTAGCGAGATCCTCAGCAACTTAGCGAGATCCTCAGCAACTTAGTGAGATCCTAAACAACTTAGTGAGACCCTGTTTCAAAATAAAAAATAAAAAGGTCTGGGGGAGCAGGGTGTGGTGGCACACGCTTGTAATCCCAGTACTTGGGAGGCTGAGACAGGAGGATCACAGGTTCAAGGACAGCTTCAGCAACTAGTGAGACTTTCATCAACCTAGTGAGACTCTATTTCAAAATAGAAATAAAATAGGGTTGGGGGTGTAGCTAGGAGGTAGAATGCCCTTGGGCTCAATCCCCAGTAACTAACACACACACACACACACACACACACACACACACACACACACACAGGCTGGGGGTGTAGCTCACCCCTTGGTTCAATCCCCAGTACCACAAAAACAAAACAAAAGCAGAGAAAGAGAGTTGGGCCAAGGGCGTTTAGCACACACTGGGCTCCAGTGAAAGCCCAGAAGCCCCCATGTGACCTTCCACAGACCTGCACTGTGGGGGAGGGCGCCCTGTGGCTGCATGGTGTGTGGAAACAGGCCCTGGCATTCATCTGCACAAACGCAGATTTGCAATAGTCAGCCCCCCACAGCGGGGGCTCCGCACTCACCCTGAAGCAGCACCCACCTGTGATCAGCCTTCTCCTGCCACATCCTGCTTTCCTCCTGCGATTCTCACAGCTGAACTACGTTTGCCCTGTCACACCTGTCAAAGACACAAACACGCTCCCAGGAGGGACCTGGTCACAGATCCTGGGGGAAGAGCAAAGCTCCTCTGAGTCAAAACGCTGCTCTCTCCCCATCCTCTCAGTGCCCCTCTCTGTCCCTGAGAGCTTCTGAAGAGGCCACACAGAAACAGGAGTGAGAGGTGGGAGGAAGAGCAGGAGGGCAGCGCCTTCTACCTGGGAGCAAACAGAGCCAAGCGCCTGCCGGCTCCTCGAAGCAACCCCAGGACTCCAGGAAGCAGCCGCAGTTTTCATGCCCCCCAGCTATCTGGTATTTGGAATTTACCCAGAGTATAGTTTTGTCTGAATAGTGACATTGTCTTCCTGTGAATTATTATGCAATGACACAGAGTTGTTACAAAGGTATTTGAAGGCAAAAACGTGTGTGTGCATGTCTATGTATGAGCATATATGTATATATGCGTATATATATGTGTCCATATGTAGATATATATTCTGTATTTAACCAACATATGTATTGCAACATAATGCTGGACAGCTCCCTTCTCAGCTCAATAGAGCAGTAATTCATTGGGTAGCTTTATCTGTCAGCTAAGGTATTAGGCACTGTAGGGGACAGAAAGAAAAATTGGACATGGTTTCTATTTTCAAAAAGCATAGTATGGTGCACTTAATTTTTCCTCCTAAAGGAAAACCTTTACATTTTATCTCACAGCAATTTTTGAGAGCTTGGGCTCCCTCAAGGAATTCAGAATAGCCAAAGGAATAAGAGAGCAGGATTTCTGTTCCTCCAGGACAAATGCCCTATGCATCCCAGCTGAATGAGGCATAGATTATATTCAAGAACTACACTAGCTGGGTGTGGTGGTGCATGTCTGTAATCCCAGCTACTTGGGAGACTGAGGCAGGAGGATCACAAGTTTGTTTGTATGCGGTACTGGGGATGGAACCCAGGGGCATTCTACCTCCAAGCTACACCCCAAGT
Organism: Glis glis; assembly: GCA_004027185.1. Classification (NCBI taxonomy): domain Eukaryota; kingdom Metazoa; phylum Chordata; class Mammalia; order Rodentia; family Gliridae; genus Glis; species Glis glis. The sequence goes on from PVJS01003334.1 coordinate 49,926, forward strand.
CCTATTTTGTATTCTTTCTTTTCTTTTTTATTTTTTTGCGGTACTGGGGATTGAACCCAGGGGCATTCTACCTCCGTGCTACACCCCCGGCCCTATTTTTTATCCTTTATTTTGAAACCGGGTCTCACGAAGTTGCGGAGGGCCTCACTAAGTAGCTGAGGCTGGCCGCGAACCCGGATCCTCCGGTCTCAGCCTCCCAAGTACTGGGATTACAAGTGTGCGCCACCACGCCCGGCCCACTGGCTTGTATTATTTATTTTGAAACAGGGTCTCACTAAGTTGCAGAGGGCCTCATTTAGTAGCTGAGGCTGGCAGCAAACCTGCAATCCTCCTGTCTCAGTCTCCCAAGTACTGAGATTACAAGCATGAGCCACCACGCCTGGCTAGGATCACAAGTTTGAGGTCAGCTTTGGCAACTTAGTGAGACCCTGTCTCAAAACAAAAAAATTAAAAGGGTTAGAGGTGTAGCATAATGGTAAAGTGCCCTTGGGTTCAATCCCCAGTACCAAAAAACAAAACAAAACAAAAACAAAAACTGTACTAGGCAGTGGGCAATGATTGAGTTTGAAGTTCAAGGAAAGATGTTTTACCAGCTGGTTGCAATGCTCATATGGGTATTACAGGGTTTAATGTGTAGTCATTTCCCTTCTTGTTCTTCCAGATTCCAGGCAAAAATCTTAGTTTTAAAAGAAGTCAGTTGTCTTAATTTGGAAAAGTCTAAAGAAAGATGTAGTAGCTGTGTTCAAATATGTAAGATCTTTCCTATGTTGCTCCATAACCAGAACCACTGGATAAAAGTCACAGAGAGGCTGATTTGAGCTCAAATAAGAAAGAATTTATGAGTTGCCTTAGGAGATAATGAGCTCCCCAGCACAGGAAGTATACAAGCAGATGGATGCCTGGCTGGCTGCCAGCACTGCCCCAGAGGGTATTCCAGCAGTGAATTAGGAGGTAGAAAAAGGTACCATCCATCTCTAAATTCTTAGATTCTCAGCCTGTCTCCTTGGTCCAAGGCTAAAAGGAAACTGGGGTCTTTGAGAAAATGTGACACTTCTTATTGAAAGTAGAAACTTGCCTATGGCCCTGGGTTCAATTTCTGGCACCTCTAAAACAAACAAACAAACAAGAAGCCCTCGCCTATCTTTGGGCTTTTATTTTAGATGCATGAGCACTTTTCTTTCCACTCAATGGAGACAGTTATACTAGCAAATGCAGTAATTGCCTATGTGCTCTATTGACAAAAGCAATATTATTGACATACTCAAGTGTTACCAGGTAAATAGCATTAGCCGGCTTGTTGGTAAAGGCCATGTATTTACACGAGAGGAAGACAGTTCCAAAATGACACCCATCTGAAGAGATGAACATCATGTTTGCTTTTAAAATGACTTCTTATAGGCCGGGTGTGGTGGCGCACGCTTGTAATCCCAGTACTTGGGAGGCGGAGACCGGAGGATCCGGGTTCGCGGCCAGCCTCAGCTACTTAGTGAGGCCCTCCGCAACTTCGTGAGACCTGGTTTCAAAATAAAGTATAAAAAATAGGGCCGAGGGTGTAGCTCAGAGGTAGAATGCCCCTGGGTTCAATCCCCGGTACCTCAAAAAAAAAAATGACTTAACACACATGCACACACACCTGTACATTTAGGAATGAAAACAATAGATGGAGTAAAAACGTGAAAATGTATCTCAGTCTGTCTACTTGTTTTTACGCTTCAGAGTCACTCTGTATCACATGCTAGAGAATGGTTTTCTTCAAGGGTTTTCAAGAATTAAGCACGTGGGTAAAGCTCACGGAATACAAATTGACTCCAAGGGACCCTTCCCCCAATCTGATGACGTACACTGCTTTTCAAATGCTAATTAGTTAGGCCCACTGTTGAGGGGATGGGGTTGTTTTATAAATTTGGTGGGGAAAGAGGAATAGAGAAACAGAATTGAAAAATAAAAGCAAAAGAGGTAGGCTCAGGCAAAAATCCCTACACACAGACCAGACCCATCCACTTAGTAACCCCAGTGGGCATTCTTTCCTCTCCTAACCCCCAAAGACAACATCCTCATTTTCCAGTAGAGACATAAGGGTCTGTTTCCCAGTGTTGTTGGTGAAGCAAGTGGCTAGAGGTAGGAGAGCTTATTAATTACTCCGGGGACTGTCTTCAGTTGGATTTGGTGAACATTAGTAGCATCCGGGTGACAGGCACTGTCCTGGATACTGGGGACACTGGTGACGAGCTGGCATGGTCTCTGCACCCAGGTGGTAGACTTTGCTAATTTCAGTCCTCAGCTCCATTTTTTTTTTCTTATTGCTGTCACAAGGGCTGAAGCTGAGCATCCCATACTCTCAATCTAGACAGAACCATGCTCCATGTTCTTTGAGTTTAGCAGCACACCTGGATAACATTGAATAAATGATAGATAATAAAAATAGAAGCACTTCAAAGTACTCATTAAAAACAAAATAAGGGAACCAAGGCCCACGGCACATCAGGGCAGTACATTAAGGCACCTTGGTTCTGGCTATCACAGACAGACTTGTGTCCGACCAGCGTGCTTCCCCAGCACCATCGCAACAGAAAGGGGAAGGACTCTTTCGTTCAGCTCTTTCCTAACTACATCTTTGATCTCAATAAAGAAAACACAGTATACATAATCAGAAATAATTTACAAGGAGATGAAAAGGCAGGGAGCGGAGGGCTTAATCATATCATTGGTGGCCAGGTGAGCGGGCAGGACGCGGAGCACCGAGTGGTCAACACGGTCCTGAAATGGGAAGAGACTCAATCCCGGAGGAGTCGGGAGGTCAGACCTGGTTGCCCTGCGAATTCAAAACTATTTATTTGGGGACTGAAGGAAGAAGAAAGCGGTGTAGTTTCCAGTAGGGAAGCTGCTCGTTAATATCCCAGCAAAGCAATAACCTCGGATAACAGGAAATATGATGATGTCTCCAGAGAAGAGAGAAATTTAGATTTCCTCCTCTGTCCATGGGATTCAGTTTCATACATTCAATAGAGCTGAACAAATATCAACAAGAAGGTTAAAACATTGATTAGGGAAAATACTTCACATTGCCGACATGTGGAAACAGACCAGTGCAGGGCGATGTGGGCCGTATTCCTGGGAGGTGAGGCTGGCGATTTGCAGCCGCTGCGCTGCGTGGGGGATGAGCAGTGGGGGATGAGCAGGGGCGGGAGCCTGGCCAGCCGCGGGGTGGGAGGGGCTCTCGCTTGGTGCAAAGCCATTGAAAGCTGCCGCTATTGGGTTTATTACAGTGTTTTATGAAGCAACGCAAGAGACATCTTCAGCGAACACCAGAATTGCGCTAGACACATAATATTACAAATGGCTTGTAAAAGGTGGCCGAATCTTCTAGATAACCGAACCTAAATAAATTGTCTCTCATCTGAGCCTCTGCTGCCGCATCCTTTCAGAGGACTTCTACCTTTGTCAAAACAAGAGTAAGAAGTCTGAGAGGAGGCTAGCCTCTAGGAGACAGCCCCTTGTCACTTTAACACACTTTACAAACCACCCTTCTGCTTTTATCTTTTAGTTACCACGAGCACAGGGGTGGCAGGCAGTTCAGATCAGCTGCCTCCCGCTAAATAAAACTGTTCTCAACTTTCTGTCTCTCTTTTTTGGTACTGGGGGTTGGACCCAGGGGCATTCTACCCCTAAGCTACACCCCCAGCCCTTTTGATTTTTTTATTTTGAAACAAGGCCTCTCTAAGTTGCTGAGGCTGACCTCAAAACTGCGATCCTCCTGTCTCAGCCTCCCAAGTGCTAGGATTGTTGGCATGCACCACCATGACAAGCTTCAACTCTCTTAATACCATTGGCTCTTTGGGGGAGGGGAAACACTGAAACTGAACACCTGGCATTCTGCCCGCCATGGCGCAGCTGCCCAGATCCCAAAGCACCTCCTATCACTTTCCTCACTGGTACACGTGCCTCTGGAAGGGGGAAAAATTGCAGGCAAATTGATCTAATATAAATGCATCAGTAGATCCTAATGAGATTGTGAAAAAACAAAAACAAGACATTCATTTTCATGGCTCATTCCAACTACGTCACTGCCCTACAGTCCTCAACTTGGTATAGTAGGCTTTTTGGGCTCCCAGGCAGTCGAAAAGCAGCACAGTAACTGAATGCTTGCTGGCTGTTTTGTATTGTGAGTAGGCAAGAAATAATATAAAACTAATTGCTATTTGTCAAGCGTTTCCGGTGTGCTGGGCGCCGCACCCTGCACGCGCACTGCTTCAGTTGCACGGCACGACCCTGTGAGGCAGGTACCAGTATCACCTCCAACTTGCAGATGACGACACTGGGGCTTCGTGAAGCCAGCTGCCTTGCCCCGTGGCACAGGACTTAGCAGGTGGCAAGGCCAGCTGTGTCTGATGTGCAGGGACCGTGCTCTTTGATTGGTGGCCTCGGGACAATGGAATAGCTTATTGTGGAAGTTCCCTAGGACAGGTGTCTGCCATCTCCAGTGTAAGTAGAGGACGGATGGAGGCCTGTGTCCCTTGGCATAGGGACAGAGTAGGTGACCTCTGGAATACTTTTTTTTCTTCCAACTTTTTTTTTTTAAATAATCCAACTGCCACAAAATTCATCATTTAAAAATGTACAGTTTGAGCCGGGTGTGGTGGCACACACTTGTCATCCCAGTAATTGGGAGGCAGAGACAGGAGGATCCAGGTTTGAGACCAGCCTCAGTAACTTAGGCCTTCCTCAACTTAGTAAGACCCTGTTTCGAAATAAAAGAATAAAATGGAGCTGGGGGTGTAGCTCAGAGGTAGAATGCCCCTGAGTTCCATCCCCAGTACACACACAAAAAAAGTACAATTTGAGCCAGGCATGGTGGCCCACGCTTGTCATCCTAGTACTTGGGAGGCAGAGACAGGAGGATTGTAGGTTCAAGGACAGTCTCAACAATGTAGCAAGACTGTCAACAACCTAATGAGACCATGTGTAAAAACAAAAATAAAACAAAGGGCTGGGGGTGTAGCTGAGAGGCAGAATGCCCCTAGGTTCAATCCCCAGTACTACCCCCCCAAAAATATATATATATATATTAGTAGAATTTGACCTGGGCACCTGTAATCCCAGTACTCACATATTTGAGGCCAGCCTTAGCAATTCAGTGAGACCCTCAGAAATTTAGCAAGAGCCTGTTTCAAAATAAAAAACAAAAAGGGCTGGGAGTTGTAATAAGAGTGTGAAAAAAACAAAACAAGCCATTCATTTTTGTGGCTCATTCCAACTGTGCTGCTGCCCTACAGTCCTCAGAGGTAGAATGCTCCTGGGTTCAGTACCCCTCCCCCCAAAAAAGGTTTTTAGTATATTCACAAGTTTCTGCAACCATCACCACCATCTAATAATTTTTATCACTCTATTTACACTAACAATCTTCCTTCTCACCAGCCTCTGGCAACTGCTGATTGACTTCCTGTGTCCATGAATTTACCTATTCTAGACATTCCATGTAAATAAGGCATACAATATGAGGCCTTCCGTGACTGGTTTCTCAGCACAGAGTTTGCAAGGCTCACCATGTGGCCTGTGTCAGTGCTTCATTCCTCTTGTACAGTCAAGTAATATTCCACTGTATGGACGTACATTTTGTTTGCCCATGCATCCCCCGATGAACTCTAAAGTGCTTTCAACTCTGAGCTTTTATGAACACAAGGCCCGTCCTTAATCCAACTGGAACAATTAACACGCACAGCTCAGCTCCACTCGGCCCCAGAGTCATACTTGCAGCTCCTTGCTGGACATGTCTAAGTGATATGACACTGTTAATTAAAACTCCACGTGGCCAGCCAGGTGTGGTGGGTGCTCCTGTAATCCCAGTACTTGGGAGGCTGAGACAGGAGGATCACAGGTTCGAGGACAGCCTTAGCAAGTGATGAGACTCTCAGCTACCTAGCGAGACCCTGTTTCAAAAATAAAAATAAAATAGCTCAGAGGTAGAATGGCCCTGGGTTCCATCCCCAGCACCACAAAAAAACAAACAGAAAACAACAAAGAAACCCCCCTCAACATTGCCAAAATTAAACTAATTTCCCCTCAAGGCCCCCGTCTCCTCCTGGATTCCCTACTGTTGTTAGTGCAAGACCAATCTCTTGGATCCCCGCTTTACTCCTCCCCTCCTCTATGCTGTGTCAATGTCTGTGAGCTCTACCTCCACTGTACCATTTTGGGCCACTCATGTGACATCCCAACAGCCCTCCACTAGTCTCCCCACTTCCTAACCCTCCCTGTCTCCTCCGTCCTACTCAGCACAATTTGGTGGCTCAACTGATCTTTTTTAACGTTCAGCTATGTTGGAGTTATTCCCGAGATCAAATGCCTTGAATGAAATGCCAATGTCTTGGGACTCTACCCCCGAAGGCAGGGGCGTTACCAGCAATGTAGTAAGGCAGAAAAGCGATATTCGTGTACATATCTTTATTATTATTTTTTTTTTGCGGTACCGGGGATTGAACCCAGGGGCGTTCTACCTCCGAGCTACACCCCCGGCCCTATTTTTTATACTTTATTTTGAAACCGGGTCTCACGAAGTTGCGGAGGGCCTCACTAAGCAGCTGAGGCTGGCTGCGAACCCAGATCCTCCGGTCTCCGCCTCCCAAGTACTGGGATTACAAGCGTGCGCCACCACGCCCGGCTGTGTGTCTTTATTATTTGATGGCAAACACTTTTAAGGGTAGAAACGATTTCTGCAATTGAGTAATAAAGATGAAGCTTTGGTGGCAGATAAACCTGTCTTGAGCCCTGGCTGTGCCACTAGGAACATCATAGTCACCTCTCTCTCATGTCAGTTACCTCCTCTGTATGAAAGAAGAAACACTGTTTACCTCCTGGGGTCCTTGTGAAGACCAGAGGTGATGTGTTTAAGGTGGACAACACCTGTCAGATAGACCGTGCTGAGTAAGTCGTAGCTAGTATTATTATTGCTGTTATTTGTGGCACTGAAGATTGAACCCAGGGGCATTCTATCACTGAGATACCCCTCCAGTCCCTCCCTTTTTGTAGTACTTGGGATTGAACCCAGTGGCATTCTAACCCTGTTACACCCCAACCCTCTTTTTTTGTTTTAAAATAGGGTTTTACTAGGTTGCTAAGAGTCTTGCTAATTTGCTGAGGCTGGCCTTGAACCTGTGATTCTCCTGTCTCAGCCTCCAAAATACTGGCATTACAGGTGTGTGCCACCACACCTGGTCTTTATTTATTTATTTATTTTTTGAAACAGGTCTTGCTGGGTTGCTGAGGCTGGTCTTGAACCTGCGATCCTCCTGTCTCAGCCTCATAAGTACTGGGATTATAGGCATGCACCACCATGCCTGGCCATAGCTGTAGCCATTGTTTTTGACATTCATTTTGAATCCTCTGCCAAAAGCCCCACTGAGTGGGTGCTCAAAAGTACTTGCATTGCTAAGTAGAGATGTGGGGGTCAGGTGGGCATGAGGGAAAAGCCGCAGCTGCCGTGAAAATCAGGTCCAGTGAGCAGTAACTAGGGGTGGAGGAAACACAAAGGTGAACTTGCAATGAGCAGGATCCAGACAGCCAGGGGAGGAGTGGAGCAGTCCAAACAGGGAAAAGCAAATGTGGAGGCTGGGCACGGACCAGCAGCTGGGGAGACTGAGAGGAGGCCACAACTTACAGCAGAGGATTCACAAAGGGGAGTAAAGACAGAGAAATAAAGCTGGCTGGATAAATTAGGCCCTTCTCGGAAAGTAAGCAGAGCTTAGTCTCCAGGATGCAGGCTCAGGGCAGGCACGCGGCAGGATGAAAGCCATGTGTTTGGGGACCAATGGGCAGCCGTGTGCGTGACAGATCGGAGGGCCAGAGAAAGAAATTCATGCAGGTGTTTAGTCGTGGAGATGTGCAGCACAATGACCCGGCAATAGAGGAAATGGAGCAAGGGGTAAATCAGAGAGAGTTGGGGAAAAAAAAAAGAAATACTGTAAATGATCTTAGTCTTTAGTCTTCCTTCCCTAAGGTCTGTTTTGTTTTTTTTCCTCAAAGCATCTTCAAACACCCTGTTCCTGCTGCAAGTCTTTGCTTTCTGAAACAAAGCTGAGAATAAATTCACCAATTAATCAACCAATAGTTTAGTCATCGCTGCCAAGCTAGTCTGGCTTGAGATAGCCAGATTCATGCTCATTTTAATCTCCTAGGTATGCTCAGCCTTAATTGCAATTCGCCTCTGAACCTCTCTGAAGTGAGAGGATGAAAAAAGTTGAGAATGTAAGTTAATCATAACTCATGTTTAAAGATCCAGAACCTTCTCCACACATTCCCATTAGAGTGCAAATATCCCCGCAGGAAGCAAACGTAAGGCCCTCTCTGTATTACAGTGAAATGTCACCGGCTGCCCAGGTTAGAATTTGTCCCAAAGAGAATTTTTAATACAAAAAGAAAAAAGGAGAGTTTGAGAACATTTGAGGTTTTTTTCTTTAGTTTTTTACTCTCGATAAATGACAAGGCATAGGGACACAGGGACAGTCTTGTCCCACTTCCTTTCCTTTCACTTGAGTTATTGGTTTATAAATACTTCATTGCATGAACACTTCTGCGTTGTCTGGGACTCGTTTCTTGCAGGTTGAACAATTTTCCTGATGACACTTTCGCCTGCCAAATGCAACCATCAATCCAGCCAGCTCCTATTCCAGGCACTCGGCTTTCGTGATGTCTCCACATTTCATAAACCTTCTGAACAAGCCATCGTTCAGGACGTGCGCTGGGATGGAGACCGCACCACATGGTCTTTCCTCAGACAATTCTCAGCAAGTCTCTTGGGAAACAGGCATGTCAGATCTTCTTCCACAGAAGGCTCCAAGTGTCTTATAGACTGGCAGTGAGACCCAGAAAAAAGAGAGGAGCCTGCAGGTAATGGTGGATGGGAGGAAGCTATTGAAAGAAGGACAGACACCATAACGAAGAAGAGCAAAAGGACTTTCCAGGGACAGATCTCAGTACTACTCACGCACACTCTAAGCAACCCACAGGGTTGGGGAAGGAAGGGACAGAGCTCACCTGAGACTGCCTGCAAGCCAGCAAGTGAGCGCTGCCTCCATTTTCTCGTGTCAGGTTCACGGGCTGTCAGATTTGAAAGGACTTTAGAATCCTCAGCAGCTTCCTCAGTGTGCGATGAGGGTATTGCGGCCCAGATAAGGTAAATGACTTGTTCTAGGTGAGACAATCCACTCAGAGCAGAGCAGAGGTGAGGCGAGAGAGGACTCCGCTTGCTTGGAATGGACAGCACTCTTGCTATGGATAGGAGAGGAAGGCAAACAGAAACCCCGGAAATCCTGCCACACACTTGATTGCAGGCCATGATGTTGCGCTTTCGGTCTCTTCAGAAAGGAGTTCAAGGTACTATTATGATTTACACTCTTCAGTACAATAGACACGGCATTTTTAGGGAAACAAAATACTTATTAATAACCCCCCAGATAACTGTTTCCCATTAGGAATTATAAAGCAAATAAGCAGCTTATATATATATATTTGGTGGTGATGGGGATCAAACCTGGGGCCTTGCGCAGGCTAGGCAAGCGCTCTACCACTGAGCTACATCCCCAGCCCGTAGCTTATATGTTTGAAGTGAATAAAGATGTTTCAGACTACCAAGATCTAGCTTTAACTGTAAGATAAGCCTGCAAAGTATTAACACATTGCATGTGGAAGTGGCTTGCAGCTAGATGAATACAGCACAGTTATGCAGAATTACTAGAAAGTTCCTGAAACATCTACATCACCGCACTCCACCCCCTTATTATTACTATTATATTTTTTGAAGTGTTGGGATGGAATCCAAGGCCTCCTGCATACTAGCCAAGTGCTCTACCCCTGAGCTCCATTCCCTTATAACAGCAGCACCAAAACAGAGTAAGCCTAACACACAGGTTTCTCTAAAACCAAAGTTCTTGATAAATCAAATGTAAAGGGGCATTTTTCTTTCTTTACACTTAAATCAGGTTAAACAAATATATTGTTATAGAAGTCAGCAACCAGTGATTTTATTTTGTTTTGAGGTATAGGGGAGTGAACCCAAGGGCACTCTACCACTGAGCTACATCCCAACCTTTTTATTTTTTTATTTTGAGACAGAGTCTTGCTAAGTTGCCCAGGGTGGCCTTGAACTTGTAATCCTCCTGCCTCAGATTCCCAAGTACTAGGATTGTAGGCGTGTGCCACTGCACCAGGTAACTTTTTAATACTTAAACAACAACAACAACAACAACAGGATAGGCTCTCTTATCTTTTAAGTCAGTATTAAACCTTTGGAGAAACTGTCATTTGGCTTAAAAGAGGATAGTAAAAAGTAGAAGTAATATCTGCTCACATACAAATAGTTTTATTTTCTCTGTTCCTATTAGAAGATGGCTATCTAAGAGCAAGTGGGAGTGGTATAAGTATTATTTGTTCTACCAGACATATATGTTATGGGTATAAACAGGGTTAAGAATAAAACAGGCTAATTTCTTACAGAGTTAAAAATACAGTTGACTTTTGAATATTCTAAATTTTTAAATGCTTAGCTAAAAGATCCTACCTATGAAATATTAAAAACAGTATTTTATGTTATACTTCTTTGCTCTGTCAGCCAAGTGTGCCTGAATGCCTGAAAACTGAGATACCATCTCAAGAATAAGTCAAAGTACACCTTTATTTCAAAACCAAAATATAGAAAAAACCAAAAGTCAGTGAGCCTTCTGAGGTAAAAGGACGCCCATACAAGCATAGAAATGGTACTTTAGGAAGCCCGGCATGGGGGACAGGGATGACAATGAAGATGTCGTATTTTTCATTTAGGGTAGCATTAAACCAAAGTTATCTTCAAGTGAGACATAAAAGCTGGCCCATTAATCCCACTGAATCGTACACTTAAAAATGGTGAAAATGGAGAATTTAATGTTACATATATATATATATATATATATATATACATATATATATATATATATATACATATAGTTTACCAACATTTAAAAAAATTAAGAATGTAATATACCAAAGCCCACAGGAGCATGTGCTTGAAACGATGGGCTGTCCGGAGGTGACTGCTGCCTTACTAAAGCTATCTGAACACAGCAGCAGACCTTCCCCGCTGCGAGGGCACTCCCCCTCACAGGTCACCACACGGAGTGGGCCGACCTCCCACCAGCCAGCGCGAGGGCCCTGGGCCAGCTGCCAGCAAGACCCGGCAGGGCCCCTCGACTCCGCCACTTTTCTAAACAACTCGTGTAAGACAAATCAGTACGAATGTGTACAAATAAAAAGTCACATACTTGGTTCTTTTAAGCTTATTTAATATTTGAACTCTTATTTTCTATTTTCCCAGACCCCAGAAAACAGAAAGATTTTAGATGACCAATATTTTGTTCCAGAAACATACAACCTTATCAGCTAATTCATAAAAGAGCTATTTTACAAAGGTACATCTGGATAATTAGAACAATAAAGTCTTTTAGGCATTTCAAAATGTGATCAGTAAAAATACATGATTATTAATAAAGTTTCTTTTAAAGATAGTTCCAGATTTTTTTAAAAGCAATTTCTGTTAAAGAGTACATGATTGTATGGTGAACAAGGAAAATAAAATGCTCTATAGGAAGAGGCTTATTAAACATGACCCACAGTGTGCACATTACAGTTACCGTTTTCGCAGTACATCTGCTTAGCAGTTGGCACCTGGAAATGGCGGGGCGGCTTCCTTCTAGGAGGTACGTTGTTTTCCTACCAATTTATTATCAAAACCCTCAGTTCCAGTGAGGAAGGCATAGGAACAAGACGAAAGGAACTCTTCTTAAAGAATAATTTTTCAGATCACTTTTGAGAAGGGGCGGAAGTGTCAGAAAAACATGATTTATGAAACAAAAATTGCACTACTGGGGGAAAAAATGCTATGCCATGGCTTAGTCACTCTAAGTTCCTGCTAGTTTTGTATTTTGAGGTCCTGGGCACAGAGTTCTCAATGGTGCCCCCGTGACGTGTGGGGAAGGAAACACCAACCACAGCTCTAGTAGCTCCAAGTCACACCACACAGCCACTTCAGAGAAGTGTCCACTGTGGAGTGGGAGCGCGCCAAGGGCGCAGCATGCCCGCTAACACCAGAGAGGAGGAAAGGCGCGAGTCACAGGCAACTTGCAGAAAGCAAAGTTATTTTCCTTAGCTTTTAAAAATCGGGGCTGGGGGAGGACTTTTTCCTTTTGTATCACAGCAGCTCCCTTTTAATCCCCAAAACAAAGAAATAGTATTTTTTTGGATGGGGACATATCCTTTCTAGTAGTCATCAGAGGCTATTTTGGGGACAAGAAAGCTGAAAGGCTTGATATAGCCCTCCCATGTTACATTACAACCTAGGTTCTAAAAGCCAACCTAACTCGAGCCGTCCAAGTTAGCTGATCTTTATATTACACAAAATATGTGGCCAGGGTCACGGTCATGATTTTTAAGTTGCAGAACTCGGGGGGCTTGCTGACTTGCCCTGGTTAAGTCCATTGTGTGACTAGGAGACACTCCAAATGTAATTTGCCACTTACTAGCAAAACAGCCCCGGAGCTCATACTAGTTGTCGCCGGGGCGTCCATGCCAACTTCAGCTCTCTGGCTCTGGGAGCCGTGTTTTGTCCACCTCCTTGGTATTCTTCATCGCAGAAGTCGATTCCAACTTCTGGTCATGTAACTTTGAGAAAACTACTTTGACGGTAAACAGTCTCATTCAAAGAAGGAATATCTAATTCTGGCATCCCAAAAGGGAGATATAATATGAAAGTCAAACATATGTGATTATAATGGCCAAAGTGAAGTGGAAGGATGGGAGGCCTGGTTGGGAGGGAGAGGGAACAGTCAGGCCGGTAAGATACAAAGAACACTTAAAATGGTGGGAATTTTTTCAGAATTAACTTCGTCTTGGGGTTTGATTTGGAAATCTAGATATGAATTCATTTGGAAGTACTAGAGCTATGGTCAAAGTATTTTTCCAGTTAGCTCTGTTATAATTCCAAGGACAGGTTAAACTGCAGGAAAAGAAAAGCAAATAATTACTAAGAACAAAGTACTAGCGGAGCTGGAAGAGAAATCAAACTTTGCTAACCCGTAAGCTTCTTGAACTCAAGAAAATTACCTAATGACCCCGTAGTGTCTGAAGTTAAGAGGAAAATTCTATTACATTTACCTTTTTCATGATTAATTACCCCAATGGTTTAGTGTCAAGTGCTCTAGGTGCAACCCTTTCAGTCATGCGTGACTACATTATTTCCAGCCGCGCAGTGTAACCATTTGGTTTCTACTTGCTTCTCCTAGGAGATACACAAAGTGCCAAATTCCAAGCTTCACCTATTTCTTAGCTTCTGCTTCTAAAATTTTAAATCCCATTATGAGTTAAATTATATTTGGTCTACGACTCAAAATATAATTCCAAATTATAGATGAGGTACACAGATCCAAGTTGATCTACCTAAAAAGTCATCAGTTTTGAAAGGATGGAAAGGAATGGGGATACAGATAGATAAGCCTGTTAAGTTGTAGTGGTGTTTATAAAAGTAGTTTGAGAATCCTTATAATTTGTAGTGAGAAAAAGCTTCTTTTTTTTTTTGGAGGAGGGGGCACTGCAGAGAATAAAATTACATCCTGACTTCCCACAGAGTTCGGAGGGCACTACTATGTGAGCAAATGGATGAACTCCTTGTTTATTAATGGAATTTACAGATTTGACAAGTGATTTCATTTTAGTTGGCAAAATATTCCAAAGACATCTTTTCCTAATGCACATAGAAAGCCCATATAACTGAAGGAGTCCTCGAGCTACAGTGCTGACACAGCTGGTACCCTAGAGCATCATTACCAGCACCACGCCTGCAGAATCCAGTGTGCGCTCTGGGCTGCGATTCCTCAGGTCAGTGCTGGCCCGGTGCGGACGGCTGCGGCTGAAGCCAGAGCGCTTCTGCAGGTGGCGTGCGCAGCTCTGCCTCCTCCCCCACACCCTTCTCACTCCACCCTTGGCTCTCTTTGTGACTAAAAGAGCCCTTTGGCACCATCAGTGCAAAAAAATGAGAGTCAAACCTCCAGGTACTAATATTTTACTGGCCTTATAATCAGCAGTACCCGTGGCCAATGGCAGCCATGGTTCAACTCAGTAGTGATTCATTTTGACAACCTTCCCTCACGCTCGACCACCCCCACCCCGCCCTTCCTCAGCGACCCTCACCACCACTGAAGCATTTCCTTTTGTTTGCTCTGACTTCCTGCTCCATCTGAGGGATGATTTTACACAAGTGCCAAAGTCTAATGTATAATTATAAAAATGAAACAATACTAAGAATAACAAATTTATAGTCAAGAAAATAAAAATTTGTTTTCCTCTCCCTCCCAAATCCCAACCCTCAATAGAAAAGACGACAATAGAAGAAAATACACCCATTTTCAAGTGCCTGCTATTTAGTATGGTGAGGAGTCCTGTTAGCTGGGGGTAGACCCCAGCTAGAGAAGCAGCGCTCACAGGGCGGAGTAGGCCCACCTGCTCTCTGGCCACCTGGGCAGCACACAGCTCACATCCTCTGCACATGGGGCCACAGGGCACAGACCACACCTCTGCGGTGACGCTCAGAGGAGCAGCCTGCTGGGCAGCAGAGGACATGGAGTACAGCTGAGTGAGCACAGCTGCTCCTCCTCCCCCGCTCACCTCCTCTTCTTTGTTACCTCTCTACCCAGCCTCCTGATACTCCATCCTGGCCTCTTTGCTTCACGAGCGATTGATCTTGGGTGTACTAAATACAAAGGGCTAAAACTTTCACTACTCCATTAAAACAAACCAAGGCAAAATAAAAATTAAAATGTGCTTTCAAATACGGAATGAAGTCAAATAAATACATCTGATTTTCTCTCTTTCTTATGTCTAAGTACAATTTCATATCCTACACCCAAAGCTCTATACATTTGGTTTTTGTTCTGAATCAAAATGACTTTCTGACAGTGAGGAGAGGAGAGTGAGAGGAGGCGCCCCTCACCGACACACCCGTGCAGCTGCCAGATGGGAGGAGCAGTCCCACTCGGGCACCAGGGGCACGGCCAGCCCAGGCAGTCCGCACACAGACTCTGCCACACTCTCTCCGCGTCCACACTGCAGCCAGGATGTGGTTGATACAAGGCCGACGCTCAAAATCCAACAACCTGCAGCCACTTCCAGGACACTTGGCTCTAACTTTTGTCTAGGAGAATAAAATGTGGAAAGTGGGTTAGGAACACACGAACTGCACAGAACACCAACGACATGTGCAGGCACAGTTATGCATTTGTTTCTGAATCAAAGCAGCCCCAGCTGGAAGCACACAAGTAGATGAGCACAAACTGCTGCACTGAACACAGACCCAACCACAGTGAGGGGGAGACACGGGCCGCTAGTCAGGAGGGGCACGGAAGCGCAGCAGCCCCCCTGCAGAAAGTACCGGCAGCCTCTCATACTGAGTTAGGATCCACCGGCTTCCCACTGCTCTGCCTCCTGCTTTTGAAAAGGTAGAGAGAGAGAGAGAGAGAGAGAGAGAGAGAGAGGGAGGGAGGAAGGGAGAGGATGGCATGGGAACTGACAACTGCAGTTCTTCTGGGAGAAGAAAGAGCAGAGTCAGCAGACAAGAGCTTCTGCTTGATTTATGACATTTAGAAACAGTTTTTAAAGACAGAAAAGAAATGAAATCTCAGACGGTTTTCACTTTAAAGAATAATAAATCACTTCATTCGATGCATAGAGCCAGGAGCCCGCGATCTCACACACCTGAGTGCTTGTCTGTGAGGGCTGATCCAGCCAGCCTTTGGCAAAGCGTAGTGTAACTTTCCTCCACCTTCTGTAAAATAAAACCCACAGGCTTTCATTCACACATCATAAAAAAAAAAACAAAGCAAAAACTGATGAAAATAGAAAACAAGGCATTTTTATATTACAGGTACATGCTCCTAAATTTCAGTATTAACACTAGTCATATAATATTTTTGCTAGTGGGAGAAAAAGCAAATTTCCTCTTCCCATTTCTCTTTTCATTGACTAGCTTAAAGCTTTCCCATGAGAAAAGAAAGTAGAGGGAGAATCCAGCGAAGGCGATTCTCCTCCGGGGTCATGCTGGGAATGGTCCCACCACACCCAGCATGAACTCCACGAGAGCCACCCTGCCCACATGGCCTTCGAGCCAGCTCACCAGCCATGGAGGACAGGATGTATAAGCAGATGAGGAGGGGAGATCTACCACATGAAGAGAAAAACCAAGGGAGACTGGTCTCTAGCCAAAAGGCTAAGAACACTTTTAAACCAGTCCCTAAAGCTTCCTAACTAAATGATGTCGCAAAAAAGCATGTGGGCTCTAGAGCTGTCCTCCTGAGGGCCAATGTTAATGGAGTCCTTTTGGAACAGTGCATCTTCACTGCCAGCTTACAAGAGCTTCCATTCACGCCCAGGCTTTGGGGTTACAGGAGCCACGGCAGCCAGTTTCTACACACCCTGGCGTCTGGGAAACTGCCAACATGACCTAATGAGTCACAGATAATTAGGAGGCTGCAGCAAGTGAGAGCCTCTCCCAGCGAGGCCCACAACTGTGTGGCCACCCCAGGCAGCTCAGGGCTCTTGCCTGCCATGGAGGCCAGCTGGCTGCCCCCAGCACCTTAAGGTTCTTCCACTGGGATTCCCGTACAAACACGCAGCTAGAGCTACAGCTTTTCTGATCCTTGTGCTTTGCCACAAGGTGAACAGTGTTACCCAGGCTCATAAATAACGGCCAAAACCACAGAGACCTGGAGCCCGGGCAAGGCCGCCAACACGAGCAGTCCGGCCAGTCCACACTCCCCCTCTGCTAAGTGTATTTCCTATGATCAAGTCCTGCGGATGCTCAAGTGGGAGGTACCTTTAAGTGTTCAAGGTCAGCCTCTATCTTATGAATGTACTCCATGATCTGGCTTTGTGAGTCTGTGTAAGAGGAGGGACTCTGGATCTCAAAACAGGACTCCTCCATCGTCCCCCAGCGCCTCTGGACCATGAATTCTGGGGTGAATGGTGAAGCTGCCCCATCGGAGTGGGCGTTCTGGGGAGAGCGCTGCTGCTGGTGCGTGGAGTCCACAGCGGGGCTGCCTGCCGCGGGCTGGTGTGTGGAGTCCACAGCGGGGCTGCCTGCCGCGGGTTGCGGGGGAAACGAGGAAGCGACCTCCTCATCGGTGGAGCTCTCCTGCACTGCTTCAAAGCCATCAAGCAGCAAACAGTTTCCTAGGGATGGAGACAACAGTTTGATGAGGTCAGGACTGCCATCAGGACATCATAAAGTAGGGGCAGGGTCGTTTGCTGACAACTTGGGGGAAGCCATGGACACCCAGGCTTAGTCCTAGGTGCATCAGGAAGTTCCCACTTCAGAGTAAAGCTCAACTTACCAGGCTTCCATGGGAATTCCCTTCTACTCAGCATTTTCAAAGTTTAGAGCTGGAAACTACGAAGTCCCTATATGATCTTGCCACCCTTGCCTCGTCTCCTACCATCCCCCCCCCCACCAAGTTTTCCCTGAATACAAACAAAGCTTGCTCTGGGGGTGTGTGTGTGCGCGTACGTGTGTTAATGAGGACTGAAGCCGGGGTGGTCTACCACTGAGCAACACCCACGGCCCTATTTTATTTTTTATTTGGAAACAGGGTCTCGTTAAGTTGCTGAGGCTGGCCTCGAACCTACGATCCTCCTGGCTGAGCCTCCCAAGTCAGGCTCCAAAGCTTGCTCCTTGCCACGTGGCTCTGCTCTCCACGGGGACGCCATGCCCAGGTGTCTGGGTGGCTGTCCCCTTACTGCACTCAGGCACTGCTTGGCAAAGGCTCCTCGCTGACCACCCATCTGCCCTCATCGTCCTAGTACTTCTCACCACCTGACATCCGTGTGTTTGTCTCCTCATTAGTCATTACACTTTCCCTCCTAGTGTTCAAGCTTCCTGAGTACGGGGACCTTCTTGCATCTTACTGCTGTATCTCCTGGCCCCTAGGATGAGGTCTGACATGGGGTAGATTCAGTAATTATTTATCACATGAAGGAATAAATAAATACTATACACACACGTGCAAACACAAAAACCATTCACTCCAGTGTTCAGGATGGTTAGCAAGGATCAAAACCAAAGCTTACGTGTGAAAGCAACTTGCCTGAGATGCGGAAATGAACATCCTCTTCCTTTTTAGCTGCTCCATCACCCTCTGATGGATTATCATCACTGTGTGCTTCACGGGCATCGAAAAAGTGCTCTCCACTCTCATCCAGACCCCCTTCTGTCTCTGTGGCAGGCATCTCTGGGGTCATGATCACGTGGTCCATTACTAAAACGTTACTTGCCTGGCTGTCTTGGGATGCCAGTACCACTGAATCCCGGGGAGCCGAAGATTCAGTTGAAGTCCGTGGACTGTAACAAGTTGCAATGTCACCAGTTCCAGTTCTAAAGGGCATCTGTCCTTCACCAGGATGATGGGCCTTAATATTTTCAGAGTTCTGGGTTCCACTCTCGGCCTGTACCCCCTGAGAGGCTGTCCTGTGTCTTGGGAGGTGCTGCCAGTCATCTTGAGTGCTCTTCTCAGTCAACCCTAGCTGTTGTACCAGCAGCTGCTTCAACAAACCCACTGCAGAGGAAAAGAAAAGCCATTTGTAATCTGAGCCCCAGACTCCAGCGTTGAATCAGCTGAGTTACCAGTCACCTCTAAAACTCAGTACCTCTTAACAACATATAATCAAAATATTAATCGTACACAATCATTTTTTTTTGTTTTGAAAAACAAATAGAGAAGACAACATTAACCTAGACAAGAGTCAAGCATCCCAAATAGGGAGGTGCTCCTGTCTACAAACCCCAGACACCTCCGCCATGCCTCTGACCAGAACATACCCCGAGTGTACTTCAGGGGGTTGAAGGCCTGTGTAAGCTAGGCAGAAACAGCTAAATGCTCTGCCTTTTCTAGGAGCTGACATGACATGCATAGACATTAGTTTTCTTACTTATTTATTAGACACATAGAACATTGATTTTATCATTTATAGCAACCCAAAGAATCTCCATACATGATAAAGAAGGAAGAAAAATTTGCCTTGTAATAAAATTTAATTCCTATGATCTGGTAGTAGTATATGTAATTTCCAAAAATAAGGATATACTCATCAGCATTTTAAAAAATTACCTTACAAGTGACGCAGCTTCATTAGGTTGTTGAAAATAAGAACCAATTAGACTTTGAATGGGCTAAGCTCATGCTAAAGTCACACACAAATGTCTAGGACAATGTGACCTGATCATCAGAAATCACTAAGACTGTTAATTCAGGAGAATCTAGATTAAATTCATGTTTCATAACTCAGCCAACTCCCTACCTTCATCCTGGGCTTAAATATCAGGTTCCTTTAGGTAAGCAGTTTTCACGTAGGTCTGAGTGTACTACCCTCTGTCTCTCTGCTCTACATTCCCTTCCTAATGGGTGCCGTGAATTCTTCTGGTTTTGACACTCCAATCTCTCCCTGAATTGCCAATCCTAGAACTCCACTTCACGCTCCTCACGCCCTCTCGAATGGTCTGATGCTTGCTATCTTAGTCTTGACGCTTCGTGCTCTTCGCTCCCTCGCGAACGGCTCGGTGCTTGCCATCTTGGTCTTGCCATGTCCTAAAACGGAGCCATGCTCTCTGTCAAGTAGCAAGCCGGGCGGCGGAGGTGGGGGCAGCGAGGGTCGTCTCTGACTCTTATTTCTGACACGAATACTGAAATTATCTCTAGATATTCCCTTCCTTTTGTTCTCACATCCAAATAAGCCAGCCTTTCTAAGTATCTGATGATTCCTCGCTTCATTTTTACTCTTTTTTTTTTGCGGTACCGGGGATTGAATCCAGGGGCGTTCTACCTCTGAGCTATACCCCCAGCCCTATTTCTTATTCTTTATTTTGAAACAGGGTCTCACTAAGTTGCGGAGGACCTCACTAAGTAGCTGAGGCTGGCCGTGAACCTGAGATCCTCCTGTCTCAGCCTCCCAAGTACTGGGATTACCAGCGTGCGCCACCACGCCCGGCCTCCTATTTTTTATTCTTTATTTTGAAACAGGGTCTCACTAAGTTGTGGAGGGCCTCACTAAGTAGCTGAGGCTGGCTGTGAACCTGTGATCCTCCTGTCTCAGCCTCCCAAGTACTGGGATTACAAGAGTGCACCACCACGCCCGGCTCCATTTTTACTCCTTCTAAAACCATTCTAGTCCAAACCCTCCCCAGACTACTGTAACAGCTTACTCAGCAGTGTGCCACGCCAAGCCTCCCTCCATTCAAATTCCTGTGTAGCTCTCGGCCAGAATCCTTTTTCATTAGCTATATCCTCCCTTAAAGACCTCAAATGATGCTCTACAGCTAGGAGCACAGCTATTCTCAGACTTCCCCACCTCATCACACCTGAGAGATGTACTCCTGTTCCCCCATCTGTAACTGTGATTCTCAACTGGACCAGAGACGGAGGGGGTACCTAACACAGTGGGTGTGTGTGTAGTGTGGGCTGTGGTAGAGAATAGGACAATCTATACAAGAAAGGCAGAAGAATGTGTGTGCTTTGAAGAAGATCTTAAAACACTGTGACATGCCGTCCTTAAAGTATAGAAGACCAATCTGGTTTTCAAAGTTCACGACAGCTGGCTCAATAGCACACCTTCTATCTTTCCAACTGCATCTCCCACAGTCCTTTAACTTATAGCAATGCACAGGCTGGTTGGTTTGCCCACTGCTCTCTAAATGCCCTCACGGTCTGCCCATGCGGCTGGTCCTGCCCTTTTTCCTGTTGAAGTGACTTCTATTCTGCAGACCTGTTTGAATCTTACTCATCCTTCAAGACAAGAAATCATGTTCTCTCTGCTGTCTAACACCTCTCTTCTCTCCTCACCCCAACCCAGATCTGGATGTCCCCATACTGTTACTGTTAGAATGTCTCCTTAAAAAGGAGGGGAGGCTGGGTGAGGGCCCTACCACCTTTCCAACTAGACCATAAATTTCTTGAAGGAAAAAGTCATAGCTTATACTTCTTTGAATTCTCCCTTAATGGCTGTTCAGTACATTATACAACTCTGGCACTTAATTTGCAACAATGATGAATAAACTTACAATTCCTTAGTGCATCCAGTGCCCACCGTTCCTCTGCGACAGGCAGGTGTGGATCTGGGACTGTGATTTGATAATTCTCTCCACCTTCCTTCAGCATCCCATCTGCATGCTGCTCCTTTGCAAACTGTCTCTCGGTCACAAAGAGATCGTCTGCCTCTGATTTCCCAGAGATACTCAGTGAATGAGACTGAGGTTTTGAAGATATTAAGGAAGATTCTAATCCCAAATCTCTGTCTGTTCATGGAACAGAAAAGGTATATCTTAACAAAACATTTAACTTTTAATAGGAAGCATTCAGGAAATACTTAGGAAAACAAACACATATGCTAGAGAGATCACTCATTAAGTAAAATACACAGCACGGAGAACAGAGTGGTTCTGGCACACAGAAGGCCCACAAGCAGAGACTGCTACACTGCCCAGCTGATGCCGGCACCGGCATAAACCAGGAGCGCAAAGCTTCTTTGCATTTTAATAGATAATAGATCACACCTTTCCTGTTTTATCTTTCTTTTTTCTTCTTTTTTTTTTTTTGTGGTGCTGAGGATTAAACCCAGGGCCTCACACACGCTAGGCAAGTGCTCAACCACTGAGCTACACCTACCCCCAGCCCGCTTTCTTATCTTAATAGATTAGTTTACCTGGACTCTGCAGACCAGTGACTGAAATGCCATGATGCTCCCCTTTTAATTTTGGCTGTTCTTCTTCATCATTGTCTCCTCTAAGAAAAAGAAACAATCTCTCAGCTTTATGAGGTGCCTAAACCTCACTGCAACCAAATGTAAGAATTACCCATTTCTTTTCTGATGAAAACCACAAAATAAGGCCACTCCCCAGAGGTCAGGGGCACTCACTCGCAAGGCGGTGGCTGCAGCGGAATCGGCTTGGTGGACTGCTCCTTCACGGACGCGGCCATTCGGCAGATCAGGTCCTGCCAGCTTCGCAAGTGTGAAAGGAATCCAAAATACAAAAAGACAGGGAAAAAGAAACACCTGTGAATATGCTCGGGGAACAAAACCCAAACCCACCAGACCAAAACCTGCCCTCTGCTGGGGACTATCAGTATTAGCAACATGCTATGAAGTAGAGATTACGAAACTATACTTTAAAGAAAATTCTAACATTATGAATATATTACCCACTAAAAAATTCACTTGACATTTGTAAATTTTTTCTTTAGAAATTTACTTTCAGCTGGGCGTGGTGGTGCATGCTTGTAATCCCAGTACTTGGGAGGCTGAGACCGGAGGATCCGAGTTCACAGCCAGCCTCAGCTACTTAGTGAGGCCTCCACAACTTCGTGAGACCTGGTTTCAAAATAAAGTATAAAAAATAGGGCTGGGGGTGTAGCTCAGAGGTAGAATGCCCCTGGGTTCAATCCTCAATACCGCCAAAGAAAAAAAAAATAAATTTACTTTCATTAGAATAGAATCAAAATAAAAGATAGAATCAAAATAAAAGATATCAATCTAAAAAGGAACAAATTCTTAGAGGGAGCCAGGTGTGGTGGCACACGCTTGTAATCCCAGTACATGGTAGGCTGAGACTGGAGGATCTGGGTTCACAGACAGCCTCATATACTCAGTGAGGCCCTCCGCAACTTAGTGAGACCCTGTTTCAAAATAAAGAATAAAAAATAGGGCTAGGGGTGTAGCTCGGAGGTAGAATGCCCCTGGGTTCAATCCCTGGTACCACAAAAAGAAAAAAAAAAGTTCTTAGAGGAATGTTTCTAAAAGAATATAGAAAGCCAGGCGTGGTGACACACACTTGTAATCCCAGTACTTGGGAGGCTGAGACAGGAGGACCACAGGTTCACAGCCAGCCTCAGCTACTTAGTGAGACCCTGTTTCAAAATAAAGAATAAAAAATAGGATTGGGGGTGTAGGTTGGAGGTAGAATGCCCCCGGGTTCAATCTCCAGTACCACAAAAAAATAAATAAATAAAATAAAATAAATAAAAGAATAGAGGAAGCGCTTGGTTTCTATATATAGTTTTTGGCTTTCAGAGTCCTGTTATAAAAACAAAGTTTTTGAAATATTATCCTTGAGATAAAAAATATAACTTAGAGCAAAGTAGCTAAACTTAATACGTACACAGTCTTTTCAGAAACGGTCTGTGCCACCAATTCGTAAATCTGGGCTCCATTGTCTGACATGGAGATGACGAATAAAGCTTTGTTATCTGGAAAAGAACAAGACAGAATTTACTTTACCACTACGATCTAGAAAGACCTAAAGGGGTGTTGTTAGGGTCTTGGTGATATTCTGCATCTTAATTTAGATAAAGTTTGCCTATGTTCACTTTGCAAAATTGATCAAGCTGTACAGTTTAACTTCCAAGCAACTTATTATGTTATACTATATATTATACCTCAATAAAACAAAGACTATAAAAATTAACACTAATTCCACAGTAATTAATTGGAAACAAAAAGATGTCAAAATTCAAATTACTGAACTGAGCTGGGCATGGTGGCGCATGCCTTTAATCTTGGGAGGCTGAGACAGGCACAGGTTTGAGGCCAGTCTCAGCAACTTAGCAAGATCCTCAGCAACTTAGTAAGACCCTGTTTCAAAATAAAAAGGGCTAGGGATGTAACGTGGAGATAGAAGGCCCCTGGGTTCAATCCCCAGTATAAAAAAAAAACCCAAATCAAAAACAAACAAACAAACAAAAAAACCTGAACCGAATTCTATTACACTAATTCTACAGTAATTGGAAACAAAAAGTTGTCAAAATCCACATTACTGAATTGAATGCTATTACTCTCTTGAATTTATAATATTCAGTGAGTACTGAAGAGGTCAAAAATTTACATTGCCATCATGAAATTAACAAATTTTTAAAAGATCTCACTGTAGTACCATTAAAATATAACTTGCCAACTTAAACTGATTTAAAAAATCCAAACTACACCCCTCTCTCCAGTTTTCACATTTTTCCCTATCAAAAAACAAAACAAAACACTGTACTACTCTACTGAGAACCTTCTCTTTGGGACTACCTCTCAATGTACTATCTTCATTGGTATCTATCAATGATTTGACCATAGAATAAAGACCAGAGTAATTGTGTAAAATTTTTCAAATGCAGAAAATCACTCAGAGAATCTAGGCATCTTAAATAATTTGGGGATATAAAGTCTTAATTCACTTTCTAGACAGTAAGTAAACTGCATTTATTTTGCCTAAGAATATAAAAGTAACAAAACCCTAGGCCAGCTGTGCTATTTCAACAATGCTGAATGTTTGTGCAGTGTTGCAGTGAACCGGGAGGTGAGCACCCTTCAGTGGACACACTTGCCTGTTGCCACTTGTCGAACCAGAACTGTGTTTAACTTAATGACTGGACTAAATGTGTGTTTGCTATCAGCCGTAGATGCCAGAATCTTACTATGACACCTCAACACCAGTCTATCATCCTGCTTTTGTAACAATACAAGAATGTCTTCCAGCAGCAATGTGTACAGATCTAGAAATAAAAATACAGAAAAGGAGATAAGTACAGAAAACTGAGATGTATTTAATAAACTTTACAACAATTTCACAGAGAAATTTTATTTCTTTTTTGTGTGTGTGTGTGTGTGGTACCGGGGATTGAGCCCAGGGGCATTCTACCTCCAAGCTACGCCCCTGGCCCTATTTTTTATGCTTTATTTTGAAACCGGGTCTCACAAAGTTGCGGAGGGCCTCACTAAGTAGCTGAGGCTGGCCGCGAACCCGGATCCTCCGGTCTCAGCCTCCCAAGTACTGGGATTACAAGCGTGCGCAACCACGCCCGGCTTGAGAGATTTTATTTCTGATAAACCTAGTAAATTTAAAAAATGACTTATATATTATCTTTTATAATTTCATTTTAAGTAATTCATTTTTATTGTATCTCACTGAACTGTTAGTATATGACCAATAAGAATTAAAAAACAATGTTCCCTCAACACAGATAGTTTGAGAAGTACTGGTCTAAAGAAAACTTACTAATACAAGAATGATGGAATAGGGCTGAATCAGGTCAGAGATTTCTGCCGCGTTCCTAAATGAGGACTTAGCACACTTCACATACAACAAAATGACACAAGCAGATCTTCCCCACTTACACACGACACAAAACAGCACTGCTGACTGCTGCAAGTGAAAATTGTGAATGGCTCTTTCTTCCTCCCTTTGGCAAGAAGTTCTTATTCTTTTCCTTTCTCCACTCTTCCCAAAACTGACAGACAGCATCAGACTTACCAATAGTTTTGTCTCTATTCACTTTCCAAACCAATGGCCCTTCGTGAATCATCTTCCTTTTTGTTAAATCCAAATTCTGCCAAAAAGGATTATACACAAATTATCATTTTGGTGAGATGATATTCTGCATAACTTAGTTTCTTTTCAAAACATTTTTAATATAGCAGATGTCATTTACATTCAACTTACTGCTATCTTAAAGATGGAATCAATCTTAGGTTAAAGTAACCACATAAAATCTTCCAAAAAAAAAGGCATCCTGCAGAAAAGCATTCAGGAATATTACCCTTCAAATCCCACTCCAAACAACTTATGAAAATGAAGCTGCCTGCCACCACATCCCCAGCCCTCCCTTAACTGTAGCTACCAGGCAGTGTGACGCAGATGCACAAGCCTGTTTTGTCTAAAGGGGCTTCTGAATTCCAAGGCTCTAGTTCCAAACAACATTCTAAGGACGGCATTCTCCAGAAAAGCCCAAGAACTAAGATGACTTAGTAAGAAGATCATTCTTGAGCTTTAGTAGCTCTAGAAACATCTTATTCGGTGGAAGTGAAGGGGTAAGTGCATTACCATGCCTTCTGATAAAGTTACATATGACATAGAAGTTTAATTTAAACAGTCATCAAAGAATTCTGCCCAAACGACCACCTCGTGAAATGTCATAAAAAAGACTCAAATCCCTAAAAAGGGTATTAGTACAGGAGCTCAGGTACAAGAAGTGGTGATTAGTGAATATTCTATTATCATTCCTGTAATGGTTTCAACTTTTATGCCTTTCTAGAGCTTCATGGAAAAACAATGAAGTTATCCTACTTTACTCAATGTTCTGGTAAGTTCTTATAATAAACAAACTACAGAACACAGTAAAATTAAATTTACTAATAACTATTATTCCTTAGTCTGACAATTCCCGTCACATAAAGTTACACCTTTTCACAAAATATTCTTTTAATGAAAGACAAAATCAATCTTCACACAGATCAGAAGTTTAAAAGGCAGAATAAAATCATAAATACAGATAATCTATAATACAGAACTCCTTCCAGTGATGGGCATTCCCACGGAAACGTTAACTGCCTGCCAGGTCTTTAGTACAGTTTATTTTATTTTTAATTATGATTAGACCATCTCTCACCCTGAGCTCTTCAACATTCGGGTATTCTGACAACTTCAGATTGGAGGTGTCAAGGCGACGCTGATAATCTTCTAAGCGCTGAAAATTAGGATGGAGCTGAAGTTACTGCTTTGGTCATCAATGATCTCTATTCTTTTTTTTTTTTTTTTGCGGTACCGGGGATTTAACCCAGGGGCGT
>PVJS01003335.1:0-76493 GCA_004027185.1 Glis glis
TTATTCTGCCTATCCAAGAGCAGGGAAGATCTTTCCATCTTCTAAGATCTTCTTCAATTTCTTTCTTCAGTGTTCTATAGTTTTCATTGTAGAGGTCTTTTACCTCTTTGGTTAAGTTTATTCCTAGGTATTTGATTGGTTTTGAAGTTATTGTGAATGGGATTGTTTTCTGGATTTCTTTCTCAGTGGATTCATGGATTTTTTTAACTTGTAGTTTTACAGGGACTTTATCCTGAGAATTAAATTTTCATAATATTCTCTATTTTAAAAGTAAAAAAAAACTTTGCAGAATTTGACTCTATTCACTGCAAAATTGATATTGGAAAAAATATTGAAAAAGTCTTTCATCAAAGCCTAGTTCAACTCATTCAAACACTACTAATTTCTAGGCTAGTACACAGCTTTGCAGAGTTACCAGAGCTCTGATATGTATCCAGAAAAAGAGATATGCCAAGACTAGAAGTGGCCTCTTTTTCAAATCATGTTATTCAATATAGATTCAAACTATGCAATATATCCTTTGTTCAGAAAAGAAAGGGCACACATACATTTTTACCAAAAAATTTCTATTTATACTGATATAAAAATTTCTTAAAAATAACAAATAATTCATCATAAAACTCCTCATAATTCTCAATAATTAATTAAAATAGAAATATTCTTGTATGTAAGTGAAAAGGGTACCTAGTAGAAACATTTCAGAGATATAATAGAAAGGTTTACTTCACCAGTAAAATGTCCCACAACTTTTCTGATGCTAAGACTTTTTGGCCTTTTCAAAATTTAATAAGAGTCTTGGTCAATTTTAGATACAGGTTACAAAGTTACAAGTAGATAGGAATACTAATTTCTCATGCTCCATTGCATAGTAGGGTTATTGTAGTTAAAAATAATGTATCTCAAAACAGCTAATAGAAAGTTTTTGAATGTTCTCACCACAAAGAAAGATAAGTCTTTGAGCTATGGATATACTAATTACCCTGATTTGATCATTACACAGTGCATTGATGTATTTAAACATCATATTATACCCCATAAAATGTACAAATATTATACATCAATTAAAAACTGACCAAAGAGTTGAGCTGGGGATATAGTTCAATGATAGAGTGTATGCTTTACATATAAGAGGCCCTGGGTTTGATCCTAGCATTATGAAAACCAAACAAAATAAGCAAAAGAGACAATACGATTCATTTGAAAAAAACCCTAGTTCAATATTTAAAAAACATGAGTTCGACGAGGAGTTTTAACATTTACTAGATGTTCCCTTGGGCCAGGTACTCAATCTCTCTGAGTTTCCATTCTCTAAAACAGAGATATTGAAGTGGAATAAACTTATGATGATGATGATGATGATGATGATGATGACTCTAAGAATATTTTGCTAAAAATATCAATGTATCACTATTAGGACTGGTGTGGGGATGGAGGTAGGATAAGAAATTTCCTAAATCTTTTTCAAAAACTTTACATATTTTGGGGACCTCACAGGATTCAAAGGTGAAAGACCCAGCTCAAAGAAAACATGACTCATTTGGTTAGTTTCTTTCTGATTCCAGTGGGATGAAGAGAAAGGTCAATGCTCATCAGAAGGGAGCATTCCCTTTTCCAAAATAGGGAGATGAGGATAGAAACTGACTTATGAATCTGCACAGCCTTGTCAGAGACAGTCATTCAGATAAATGACACTGATGGCTCTGGTTTGTGAATTGGGAGCTGTCGTGCACTGCCCCATGCAAATACATTCACAGCGTCCAGGGAGTGGAAGACATATGTTTGTTTCTTTTTCTTGTTTGGATTGTTTCCAAGATTTACTACCATGGGATGTTGGGTCAGTTTTGTAAAATTCAATGATTGTACCATCCTTCAGGAGTTGTAAAACTTGAAGTCCTTAAAAATCTTAATGCCAATAAATGTACATGCAAATTTCCCTCTGCTTCCAAATTGGTGTATTTTCCTGTATACACAAAATATTCTTTTCTTTACTTATGCAACTTTGATTTACTCTTATGCAATCCATTCCCTCCATTTCAAAGTTCTTGGAAAAATAGCCTAAAATTGACATTTACACAACTTGCTGGGTTTTTTTAAGTCTTTCAATTTGGCATTCTGCCAAATTCAACTGAATAATCCTATCTGTTCTCTGTGTAGCATTTGGCACTGATTATCTTTACTCTCTTGAAATTTGCTCCTCTTTGCTCCTAACATATTGTGCTTCATTTTATTCTCCAACCTGTTTGAAACTTCTTGTCTGTCTCTTGTTTACCAAATCTTGGCAGTCCCCAGGTCTCTTGGATTTATCTGTATCATTTGTTTCCTTAACTTTTATTTAATTTTTTTAACTATAACCCACATATGGATGACTTCTAAGTATATCTGAAGTTTTCTCAGGATAAGAGGTTATTGAATAATTAAAGGTTAAATATATGTATTTTGAAACTAGTTTTCAACTTGACTGGAGAGTTCTTGAATACCATCAATTTCAACTGGAATTTAAGAGCATCCTTTTTACAATCAGTGTTTTTTTTTCTACCATAGCACGAAAATATCTTTTTTCAGAGAAATATACTAAATTATTTTCTGATTATTAAAGTAATAAATGTATGGTCTATAAATATGACAAAGTACAGATTAAAATATAAACAATTACAAATATTGAAAACTTGACTCATTTTATTACAAACTTCATGTAGCTTGTATGATTTATTTCTTATAACACTCTTAAGGAGATTTTAATATTTTTCCAGTTTGGTTCTGGAAAGCTAAGGCAGGATACTTGCCTCAGTTCACACAACTCTTGAGTGGTAGTCATGGGATACAAATATTGGTCTATCTGGCTTAGGATCCCAATTTCTTGTTCATGACCTGTCCTACTCAGGGATAACAGTTATAAAAATTAGACTCATCTTTTCTAGCTTCCTGCTTCAATTTTACACAATTATCTCTGCCTAAGAAAAGTAAGAAAAGTACCCTCCTCTGGATACATGAGAAAAAAAGGGATTGATATCCATTTCTGGTTCATCTCAATGGCTTGCGCTTGTCCATGCTATTCCTCAGTTCCCTGAAAATAGCAGGGAACTATTATAACTATTATATTATAACTATTATAACTATTCTGTTATGCATCACCTTATTCCTACAGCCTTCCAGTCCTCTCAGTACAGCGTACTACCTCTGTGCGGCCTTGGGAGATGATGTGAGTGGGAGGCAGGCCACACACTCTTCTCTTTTTGGTTCCATTCCACTATTCTCCCACACTACCATCACTGAAGGATGGGCAGAATGTTAGGTTTTTGTCAAAGAGTTGGAGATAATTAAAGGAAATATACATCACATTTACAACTGTTTGCTAAATATGCCTTTCTCCTCATTCAAATGATAGGTACAGGAAGGATAAACCCATCCAGAGGAATTCTCTTATGGATGCAACACAGTCCCTCATCATGCTGCTGCTCAGTGCTCCTTCCCCTCCAAGGGGATCTTCTTCCTTATAACTCAGTTTAACTCCCCACGTCTTCCCCCTTTGGGAAGCTCTGCTTTATGCCGAACCATTTGGATGTAAGATCTGACCTCTTTTCCCCAAAGTTCATGCCTATTGCTTAGACAATCTGGGAGGCAATACATCTCAAGTAATGCATATGTTTAGTATCATGTATTCAGTGTAAATTATGCTTTAGGGGGCTTCAGCTGGAAAGGTTCAGCTGGCCTTTTCACATCAAGTAAAACAAAGCAGTCTAGTTTTAGAGTTTGGTATTCCAATCCCAAGTTGGGTCTCCAAGTGGTCTCCCTACTAGTATGAGATGCAAACATATTTGTTCATTCCTGTAGATCTCAACTGAATAGCTATTGAATAAAACATAGATATACACGTGTATCTATCCCACACAGATTTAAATCTCAAAAACAGTCCAATGTAACTCTATTCAGCATTTTCCTTCACTTATTATGTAGACTATTTAATACAAAAGCGGCCAGAATAATATTCTTTTTTTTAATTTATTGGTACATTGTAATCATACATCTTGATGAGGTTCAGGGTGGTAGAGACATACATGCACACAGCACTCATTTAGCCCTCTCCCAACCAGAATAGTATTCTTATGAGCAATACCAAAAAAAGGAATAGAAAGATTTGGCAGGAAGAGGAACTACTTACAGTGAAATTAATCACCTAATTAAAGAAATGGAAAATAAAGCCATAAAGAAAACAAAATTATGTTATTTTCAAGAAGAAAATGGATGGCACTAGAGAATATCATGCTAAGTGAGGTCAGCCAGTCTCAGAAAGTTGCGAAGGGCCTCACTAAGTGGAG
This sequence comes from Glis glis, assembly GCA_004027185.1. Classification (NCBI taxonomy): domain Eukaryota; kingdom Metazoa; phylum Chordata; class Mammalia; order Rodentia; family Gliridae; genus Glis; species Glis glis. Next base: position 4,317 of record PVJS01003335.1, read on the forward strand.
AGAGAGAGAGACAGGGAGAGAGAGAAAGAGAGAGAGAGAGAGCTGAGGCTGGCTGCGAACCCAGATCCTCCGGTCTCCGCCTCCCAAAGTACTGGGATTACAAGCATGCGCCACATTGTGTTTTTATTGAACAATGTTGCTCTCTATTTTTTCTAGGCTTGACCTTATATAAAAAATTGCTTTCCTGAGGAATAGCTTACACATATTGGAAAAATGTACACCAATAACCAATTTCTCCCTCAGTTTACTCTTAATTGTTTTATCTGTGGAAATAATTAATTAATTTAGCTTTTAAATCAGAGATAGCCATCAGCTGGTCTTGTAAGTCTCAGTAACAAAAGAAATAATAGTTAATTTGGTCAGAGAAAAGTCTCTCAATTAATGTGATTATAAAACAATTAACTAAACACAAACTGAATTCCTTATGAAGAAAATATTTTTAGACTTCATGCCAATAAAAATAATATTTAAAATAATAGACACCACAAAGAAGAAATACAAATGGCTAATAAATCTGTGAAAAAATGTTCAACGTCATTAGCAGTTAGGGAGATGCAAGTCAAAACTACACTGAGATTCCATCTAAACCCAGTCAGAATGGCAATCGTCAAGAAGTCAAACAACAATAAGTGCTGGCAGGAATGTGGACAAACAGGAACTCTTCTACACTGTTGGTGGGATTGCAAATTAGTACAGCTGCTATGGAGATCAGTGTGGAGATTCCTAAGAAAACTGAGAATGGATCCACCAGATGATCCAGTTGTACCACTCTTGGGTATCTTTCCAAAGGGACTGGAATCAGAATATTATAGTGACACATGCATATTCATGTTTACAGCAACACAATTCATAATAGCCAATTATGGAACCAACCTAGGTATCCATCAACAGGTGAATGGATTACAAAATTATGGAATATACACACAGTGGAATTATACTCAGCAATAAGAAAAAAACCAAAATTATGTCATTTGTAGGAAAATGGATGAATCTGGAGAACATTAAATGAGATTAGCCAGTCACAGAAAGTGAAAAGTCATATGTTTTCTCTCATATGTGGAAGCTAGGGAGTAATTGAGATACAAGAGGGACTTTAGATAATGGAGGAGAAACTCCAGTAGAGAAAGGGATGAAATCTGGGGGAAGGGGAAAGAGGGAGAATTAATGAAGGAAACACATTGACATTATGTACATATGTGAGAATACCAATGCCAATCTCAATATCTCATATGAGGAAGGGAGGAGTTGGGAAGGAGCCGGGGGAAACTCACCAAGTGCTGTGTGTGTGTATGTCACTATCACTATGAACTACATTATGATGTGAGACTCTAATGTGCCAATAAAAGTATAAAAATAATATCCCTTCAAAAATGTTTTGTTTCTCAGTGGTTTAAAATATATTTATCTACTTTATTTCATAAAGACAGACTAGTTTTATTATATATATTTTGTGTGTGGGGGGGTAATGGGGATTGAACCCAGGGGCTCTCTTCCTCTGAGTTGCATCCCCAGCCCTATTTTATTCTGAAACAGGGTCACACTAATTTGCTGAGGGCCTTGTTAAGTTGCTGAGGCTGAGGCTGGCCTTGAATCTGTGACCCTCCTATCTCAGCCTCCCAAGTCTTGGAATTACAGGTGTCTGCCACAAGTCCTGGCTTTAGTTTCATTTTTAAACCCAGGTGACATACTAAGTCTTACTGCAGGTATGTTGCAGTCATTGCTATAACCAATAATTTGTTTTCTTAACTCATTAGGGTGTTGCAAGAAAACTCTTTTTTTGTGTGGTACTGGGGATTGAACCCAGGGCCTTCTACCTCTGAGCTACACCCCTGGCCCTATTTTTTATACTTTATTTTGAAACCGGGTCACATGAAGTTGCGGAGGGCCTCACTAAGTAGCTGAGGCTGGCCGTGAACCCAGATCCTCCGGTCTCCTCCTCTCAAGTACAAAGATTACAAGCGTGCGCCATCACGTCCGGCCTAGAAAACTATTTTTGAATAGCTAGCTGACATGAATTTTATAAAAATTCCTGCCTATATTCTCCCTCTCTCTTTACCATTTAAACTACTTTCAAATGCTTAAGGATCTTTCTTTTATCCTATTTCTCAAGATATACCTTTTCTTTCATAAACTTAAATAATGTGGCTATTACTAAGGACAGTTTAGCAATTAGTTTGCTGATTTCCAATTTTATTTGGCTTCATCAAATGGGCTATCATTTTATAATTTCTTCTGAATACTAATTTGCTAAACCTGTTTTAATCATTTTCTTGCAATTAATGGGTTTTATAATTACAATTAGATAATAATTGACATATGATAATAAACAAAGATTCTATGTTATCAATATTTCTCTTTTAAATACCACTGTAGTCAAAGAAACCTTCCACTTGTGTTTAGAGCTTAATTTCTCTGGTAATACTTCTCAACTAGGGAGCTATTGGCATTTGAGGCAAAACAATTTATCATTTTGTTGTGCTCTCTAGCACATTATAGGACCTTTAGCTTCTCCTGTCTCTACTTCCTTAATGACAGTAGCAATTACTCCATCCTCCTCTTTTCCCAGTCAGTAAGTCAACTCCAACCTGCCACCATTTCTAAACACAAGCTGGGCAGAAGCATTCCAGTAAACAAACTCTTAGCAGTTTTGTTACTATTCTTCTCATGGCCTTTAATTTGTTATCCCTGCAAAAAAAAAAAAAAAAACCCTAACACTTATTGCACAGTTACTGTATGCTAGATATTCTTCTAAGTGCTTTTACCTGCAAGAACTTCCTCCTCTCCACAATGCTGTAAGTTGCACAGTACTATCATCCTTACTTCACAGGTAAGGAAACTGGAGGCAAGAGAGGCCAAGTAACTTAATTGTATAATGCAGGCAACTCTCAAGCAGCAGGCACCGTTAAGTCAGAAAGCCTGGATCCAGAGCCCAAGCTTTTAAATGCTCTATTTTATTTATATATTAAGACTAAAAGGTATTAAGTTGTTCATGGCAAGAATTTTGGTCCCAGTGACAAAAAGGTGACTAACACAGTTCTGTTAACTTTTAGCTTTATAGAACAGAGTGGTAAAGACATAATTGATAGAAATAGTTCATCCCTAAAAGTTAGAATTCGATTATTGTTTTATTGTTCTTAACCCTTCAGTATAAATCCTGTGTTGTCATACTTAAGTGTTTGCAGGAGGAGAGACAGGTAATAACATGTTATCATATGTATAAAAAAAAGAACATTATTTTTTTAAGTTGCCATCCACTGTGAATGCCATAATTATGAATCACTTTTATCATGTATTTATTTTAGATTTTCATTATTTTATATTGTAGCATAAGACCATTTCCAGGCACACCACCATCTCTAAAATATAGTATGATTTTGAATGTTCTGGGCAGAACCTAATATATAATTGTGCTTGAAATACAACAAAAGTTTATATTTTGTTAGGGAAATTTACTAAGCTTGCTTTTAAATGCAATTCATTGACCCATACTAGGAACTGAAACTCATTTGAATTTTTACCACATAAAGAACAACAGGTCTTTTGATGTAGGCATGAATACAAAACTACCATCTATGTCCATGGAATCAAAATTAGGGTGTTTCTACCCAAGCAAGTACACTAACTGTTTACAAAGTGGCCTTAGAACCTAGAAAAAAGTATAATTCAAATGAATGCTACATTTCCTTCATTTTAAAGAAATCTAACTATGAAACAATTTTTCAGTGTTTAACCTCCTTAGCTGCTGATTATTGCATTAGTTGTATACATTTCATCATTTCTACATCAATCATCACTTAAAAATTATTTTTAGAATTTTCTTTCTGCTAAGAGGATGGCAAATCTTTCTTTCTTTTCTTTTTTTTTTTTGGTAAGAGCTATGCAATTTAATTTTTCCTTTTCCCTAAGGCTGATAGGAATGTGAGAAATAGATCTTTTCTATCAAAGGAATGGCTTGACTTGGGCGTCATGTTGTAAAGTTGCCATTTGTGTACCTGTGCTTGTATTTTTGTAGATAGCATTTCCTAAAAATTGTGAGTGCCAACCCCTCCCCCGGTGTCTCCCCTTCAGCAATGGCATAAAGATTGTGAGGCTGCGTTCCCATCAATAGAAACACAGTACAGAAACCCCACGCTAAAGATAAAATGCCCAGTAATTTCCTTCATGTTGTTCTTGTATTCCAGACCTTCCTGGTGACAGGAGCCCTTTTTGCAAAAAGTAAAATTTTCCTTGCTGAGCTGCTTTCAACTATGAGTCTTTTTTAATGATGCCATAAAAATTTACTTCTAACAGGAAGCACTGGGCAAACATTACAAATTTATTCAAAGTAACCATGTTCATCTTAACTACATATTCCTTCACCAAGATATTCTATTTTTATTTTACTAAACTATTTCATGTGCATCTTATTGAAAGTCACTTCAAAACAGTTTTGGAAAAGTACATGAATATACTCAGTAATATCTATTTACAGAGAGCCAATGTGATTTATTAAAGAAAAAGGAGAAGGAGGGAGGGGAGAAGGAGCTTAGATTTCACTTAGGAGAAACTAAGGGAATGAAGGAGTGTTAATGCTGTTTTCAAAAAATTTAATGTCACTAAAACTTGGTGAGGGACTCTTAGGAAAAAAAGCTAGCACATTAACTATGCTAGTCCCCCCAACGTGTCTAACTGATAAATCCATCATCCCCTTGCCCATTAACGAAGAGCTCTTGTGGAAATGCACACATCCTATATTAATGAAGAAAAGCAGCTGACTTGCTCTGAACTGAAGGGAAAGCAATTATCATTTAGTCCAGTGAGTCAGCTGGTGCTACTTCCCATCGCTACCTCGATCAGCAACTAATGAAAATGTAATGCATGTTAAAGGCATCAGCGACAAATTTGTTTTTGAATTGTATGCTGTTGTACTGAGCTCACTTTTAATAACATCTTCTGGTGAAATGACAGGCTAAAACTATGTGTCCTCTGAGATGATTTATATAAAGGATTAGCTCCCTGTTGTACAACTTTCCCTATCCTTAAATCACTGAGAACAATGAACTAACAGAAAAGCAGGTGGCGAGCCTACTTAAAAATTAAGTAAAAGAAATTTAAAGTATCCCTGTATTTGAAATGTTTGCATTGGTTTTTCTCTACTTGTTAGAAACTGTGGTTAGAATTCAGGCCTCACAAATGTTATGTTCACAATAGGAACAATGAGAGGTTTTGTAGGTAATTAAAATACATGATTATGCTAAAACAAAATTTAAATGTGAACAGGACATTGCAGTAAAAATTCTTAACGCTCAGTTAACTGAAAAATGCAATCAACCACACTTCTTATTACTACAGGATACCACTTTCTTTAGCTTTTAATATTACATAAATTTCATTATATCTTTACTGGTAATTACAGATAAGTATAATGGGTTTCTTTCATTTAAATTTTTTTTCCCAACTGTGCATTGTGCATAGTGGTGTGTGCTTGTAATCCCAACTAGTCAGGAGATTGAGGTAAGAGGATCACTTGAGTCCTGGAGCTTCAGGCTAGATTTATGGACATAGGAGACCCCTTTTCAAAACTGATAATAACAATAATAATAATAATAATGATAATTTTTAAAGTCTGATTGCTCTTATATATACTAAAATATATTCATGTTAAATTAAGGTGTTTCATATAATTATGGTTTTGAATATTTAAGCAAATTTATGAGATTATGTTCTATGACCATCCATACTCTTCAATACATATCAAAGTAAACTAAATAACTTTTTATACACTTCAATAAAACCTTCTAACTTTCCTCATACTTGAATTTATTTTTCATGTTAGCTATCATTCATAGATTCTAAATTTCATCTGTCTTCCAATTTACCTATCAAATCTCCAATTTATTATAGTACATTGTACTTACTGACTCTTAAGAAACATTTATTGAATAAGTGTCTAATGCATGAATTGATAAATGAAGCTTCATTTTATAAAGAGTGATTTAAAACTTTAATAATAAAAATGTTTGCAATAAGAGTGGGTTTCTTCTGGAGAAACTTCTTAAACAATTAAAAAAACTTGACAGCCAAAACATACAGGTAAAATGTGATTTAGAAAAGAAGCCATATTTCAAAGTCCATGGGACTGAACTCAGAGGCATTTAGCCTCTGAGATACACCCCCATCCTTATTTTTTTGTTTTGAAACAGGGTCTTACTAAGTTGCTGAGGGCCTAAGTTGCTGAGGCTGGTCTCGAACCTGCAATCCTCCTGTCTCAGCCTCCCAAGTACTGGGATTACAGGCATGCGCCACCTTGCCCAGCTAAGCTCAAGTCTTTTGAAAGGACAGTTTGGGGTTTATGATATTATCAGTTATCACAGACATGGGACTATTGGAGTGGACAACAATGTCACAAAATTTCAGAATTTCCTCTTTCTAGTACGCCTGAGATTTTTAATTTCTTTGCTTGTAACTATTTGTAAATCTTCTAAAGAATATATTTGTATGTTTGTATTGCAGATGATTAAGATAATATCACTTAATAATAGAAAAAAGCAATATAATTTTTGTGTTGTGCACTTATTTGCTCTCTCCCCTTACCTAGACTCTTCTTGCTGCCCTTCCCTTTCTTATGACTGTGGAACTGTCTCCTAGCCTTGTTTCCCCCTTTCATGAATACTTCAAACTATTGAAATCTAGTTTCTGTTCCCACAACTTCACTGATATTTCTTTCATAAATTCCATATTACTAAATATAATAGACCAATAGACTCTTTAATTCTTCATAGTATCATAGTCCACCCTTATATATGGTTTCATGGCAGTTTCAGTGACCTACAGTCAACAGAGGTCCAAAGTATTAAATGGAAAATTCCAGAAATAAGCAATCTCTGAGTTTTAAGTTGTATGCCATTTGGAGAATGACTTGAACACAGGCATGGCGATACCCTGACACTTGATGACTGAGATGGTATGAAATGACTAAGAGCTGGATGGCACCAGCATATACTGGACAAAGGGCTGGCTTATGTCCTGGGTGGGATGGAGCAGGGTAGCATAAGGGTTCATCACAGGGGTCAGAAGCTTACTGGAGATCCAGGGAGGTCAGCACTAGCCTAACATAAAGTCACAGTGCCTATTTGTTTCACCTCAGTTCGTTTTATCACATATATAGTATATCATCTCACATCATCATGAGAAGGGAGATGAGTTCAGGGCAATAGGTATCTTGAGAGATAAAGACCACATTCACATACTTTTATTACAGTATGTTGCTATAATGTTTTATTTAATTATTAGCTCTTGTCAATATCTTACTGTACTTAATTTATAAATTAAACTTTATCATAGTATGTAAGAATAGGAAAAACAGAATATATGTACAGAGTTTGGCATGTCCACAGTTTCAGGCATCCACTGGGAGTCTTGGAATGTAACTCCCATAAATAAGGGGGGTCTATTGTATTTGACCACTTAACAGCATTTGCCACCAATAACCTAGAAATAGACTTGGTTTTTTTTTTTTAATTACACATTTTCTTGGTGTTATGCCTGCCTTTCTGGCCTCTTCTTATCAGTGTCTATTGTGGCATCTTTTACTATTTTCACTTTTTTTTTTTTTTGCGGTACGGGGGATTGAACCCAGGGGCGCTCTACCTCCACGCTACACCCCCGGCCCTATTTTTTTATACTTTATTTTGAAACCGGGTCTCACGAAGTTGCAGAGGGCCTCACTAGGTAGAGAGAGAGAGAGAGAGAGAGAGAGAAATAGGGAGAGAGAGAGAGAGAGGTGAGGCTGGCCTTGAACCTGGATCCTCTGGTCTCCGCTTCCCAAAGTACTGGAATTACAAGTGTGTGCCACCACGCCAGGCTCTCTCTCTCTTTTCACTTTTAAAGTGTCAGCAACTGTGGGGATCTGTCCTAGGGTTTTTTTTTTTTTTAACACCCTGTTCAAGGTATCTTGCCTGTGCCTAGGACTTCCAATATTATAGCTATGTTAATGACCCCCATGTGGTTATTGCTGTCCTAGTTCTCTGATTATAGCTTAGATTTCACCTAACTCTTGAATATTTTTTACTTGGAAATGCATATGTATTTAGAACTCACATATGTTCCACCACCGTCCTCCCCATCCAAGATGCAGCTCCCTCTGCAGTACCTACCCTAATGCATCATTCACCACTCACTTCACTGTTTGAGCCCCAAACTTGGGTGATGTCTCTGACTTCTGTCTCTTAGTCCATAACCCAAGTAATCACCAAATTCTATAGATTCCACCTCCAAAAAACAACTCCAATATTTTTCACTTCTCTTTCTCCTAATGGCACTAAGTTCAGCCTTACATCATCACATCCTTTATTTGCATTCTGCAAACATTAAAGTAGTGTCCTTTAACTTCATTGCTTCCAACCTAGTCTCCACACTTTAGTCCTCTTTCTAAAATGTAGCCTTAGTCATGACATTTCTTTGCTTATACTGTTTCAATGATTTTTATTGCACTCAGGATCAAATCTAGACTTTTGTAAGTCCCACCATACTTTCCTCCTTGCAAATGACATTTTCTTGGCACAACTTCCCTTTTATTCAAAACCCCGACTATATTAAACAACCTGAATTCTCTATGCTTAACTACTCATTTGGTTTTATTCACGTGCTATTTTTTTCTGTATAGGCTGCTTTCTACATCTCTCTGTCATTTACCTAGCACATAGTAGATACCCACTAGATATGTAGTGAACAAATATTGGGCAGCATGCTACATATAAGATAAAAATTTTGTTCCATTTGAAAATAAAGTCTAGCAAAGTGAAGCTTATTATTATTTTGTTAAAGAAAATTTAAAAAGAGTCATGAAATAGTTGAGTTTTAAGCACAACTTAGAAGTTTGAGGCACTTATTTTCAATTGAGGAAATCCAATTTATTTTTCAGGACATATGAAACTTTTTTTTCAGTAAGTCTCACATGTTGAAAGAATATTTATCCTGTGTGAGCCTTGCTTTAACAAGGGGTGAAATGTTTTTATGATTGTTTTAAAGATACGAGAAATAACTTGTCATTTTTGTGTTCCATTTTTAAAGATGAAAGTGAAGAGCTGCAAGAAAATGCCCATGATGAAGTTGTGATTTTGAGTTAATATGGACTCAGGAATTTTAAGAAGCATTTGCTTCCATAGTTGTATGTAATATTAATAAGGCATTTAGTTAGGTCATAACTGTGGCTAAAATGGTTTAATGTTCAAGTTAAGCTCCATTATTCAAAAGCATATCTACTAAAATTGGGTCTTGAGTACTATTGATTATTGGAATTGGGTCGTAGGTATCCCTTTTCCCATTTCTGTTTGCATTCATTAGTCAATGGATTTTTAAACTCCAACCCATGCCATTTAAGTATATGCAAGTATGTATAATGGATTGGTGAAATATTCAAGTTTTGTTAGACATCATGAAGAAAAACAATCTGAAGAAGAATCTCATTAAAGAAATATTGTCTTGGAAATTAAGGGTGTAGACCAGTGGTAGAGTATATGCTCATTATATGTGAGGCCTTTGGTTTGATCCCCGAGCCCTGTCTTTATACAAAATGTCTATCATCATCTATTTCTATCATCTATCTATCATCTATCATTATCTATCTCTAGCTATCTATTGTATATCATCTATCTATCATCTATTATCATCTATCTCTATCATCTATCTCTGTGATGGCTGATTTTTTTCCCAACACAAATCACTCTGGGTGTATGTGTGTGTGTGTTGGGAAGTTTGATGAATCAAGCACAAGCCTACCACCATCTTTTTGTAGCCTCCTTTAATGAAAAAAAAAATCTCACAGAAGGCATGGTAACCTTCCCTCTGTGTAGCTCTTCCAGAACTGTGAATAGTGAGAGGCAATGGCAAGGGAGCCCCTGTGCATATCAAGATCTGATGCTGATAATGGCTAATCACTGAAGTTCTATCCTCCAGATATGTGTCTCTATGCTGCTGATCTGGACAGAACTGATATCCTTGAGGTATATCAGTGCCACCTCAAATATGTACAAATGTGCCTGGAAATTGTCTAAAACACAGGGAAAGTGAATCAGGCCAAAAGACTGGGTTAATTTTAGTCAGAATAAGGTTTTGGAGCATCGTAAATGTTTTCAAGTATTTGTATACTTATAAACTGGTTACATCTGTAATATACTAGTTATATATATTAATAGACATGATATTAGCTGATCATGTTATTGCATAAGTGTTTTCTACCAAAGTTAAGAAAGTCATACAAGTCATAGAAGACAAGAATTATAGAACAGGATGCTCTTGTAATCAGCCTATATTGGGTAGCAGTGTCTTCATGAAAATTTGTGATGTGCCAAAGGAAACATTTTCATTTATCCCACTGCTTTAGTTATATATACTAACTTTGATCATTTTAGTAGAATAATTTAATTTAATATATATTATTTATAGTTTTTTCTACACTTGATAGTTTTTATTACATCATTTACTATAACTATAACCATGACCATATTTAATCTATATAACTAAATCAGTGAGGCATATGAAGATGTTTCCTTTGGTATGTCATAAATGTTCATGGAGATACCTTTCTCTAATAAAGGTTGATTACAAGGGCAAAGAATATGTATTTTATTCTATAATTCTTCTATGAATTTCTTAACATTGGTATAAAATACTTGGTCAAATAGTTTATTTTAATATTTTATACAAACCTTTAGTGTTCTATTTTAATTAATTAGGAACATAAGTAGGACACATATTTCAGTTATATTTTACCATATTTTTATAAGACAATGTGCTAGACTGAGCATTATTATTATTATTATTATTATTTTGCATTACTGGGGATTAAAATCAGGGGCACTCTACCACTGAGCTACATCCCAGCCCTTTTTATTTTATTATTAAATTTTGAGGCAGGGTCTCATTACGTTGCCCAGGCTGGCCTCCAACTTGTGATTCTCCTGCCACAGGCTTCTAAGTCACTGGGATTACAGGTGTGTGCCACTACTCCCAGTTTGAGAGATACAAATTTAAGGATTAATAAATATTTCAGTGAAAAAGACTCTAGAAACCATTTTTTCTGACTAGCAAAGGCTTATTATTTATTGTCCACTTTCACCTTTTGACAAAACTAATTTTTTTCTATTGATAATTTTTCTCTGTTTTTGTTTGTTTTGTGGTACTAGGGATTGAACTCAGGGGCATTCTACCTCTGAGCTATGCCCCCAGTCTTTTTTATTTTTTGTTTTGAAACAAGGTCTCACTAAGTTACTGAGGGCCTCACTAAGTTGCTGAGGCTGGCCTCAAACCTGTGATCCTTGTATCTCAGCCTCCCAAATACTGGGATTACAGCCATGCACCACCAAGCCTGGCTTCTCTCTCTGAACTATGAAAAATTAATGGAAAAGCTCACGCAAGACTTTAGCTCCCTGGGTTCCCACAAGGAATAAACATGATGCAGGTTATGATAGAAGTCTCTGAAGTACTTGCACTTCTGAGAACACATGATTGGGCAGAGGGAAGTTACTCTTCAAAAAATATGGCAATGGTGACTTCTCCAAAGTGGTACGTTGGGTTATTGTTTTCAATCCTCCATCTCTCTCTATAAAAAGAATTATCCATTCACACTGGGCCATATATCACTACAAAAGTTTCAGAAGACTAAGGCAAGTATGTTTACCCTGTACCACTGATGCTGGACTTCACCATGCAGCTCGCTCTGGCCAATGGAATATCAGTGATGTAATAGGAACAGAGACTCTAGCTGTGCATCCACACTCTGGCTTGCTCTCTCACACTTCTGCCACTCACCATGAAGAGATGATGCCCAGAGAAGCTATGGTGCAAGTAGAATGAGAAAACATAATCTGAACACAAGCCACAACCTAGAACCAAGCCCAGAACATCTCAGCTGGGGCTAGCAGAACCATGGGCTATGTATAGCTCCTTAAGTGAGAAATTAGTGCTTACTATCTTAAAACACTGATAATTAGGCAGGTAGGGCTGCTAAACAACAGTATTACAGTAAAAATCTGTCTGATGTACCCAGTGTCTTCCTGTCCTTGTCATTTACTGATCTATTTCTCTTAATCATTCTATGATATTCTAGTCATCTTTATTTGCAGCAAAGTAATTTCCTAGGCAATCCTCTAATTTTTATATAGAAACTTAAAAATGCTACATATTTTACTTAAAAGTATTTAATAAATTAGCAGCTATAGTTTGTTTAAATATTAATTTGAAATAAGTTATACAATGCTCATTTTTTTAGTAAAAGGACTATGTAATCAATATTCTTAGCAGAAAAGTTTTGATTGATAAAGATATTACTTTCAAAATAGCAGGCAGTTCAGGAAATCAGTATTCTCTCAATCTTAAATTATATTTTAATTTTTTATTGAGTTTACTATTGAAGTTAAATTAAATCACACTGACACACTTTCTATTTTGACAATAATTTATAATATATAATATTAAGGTTATAACAGTCAGTTACATTAAATGCTTTCTAAGGAAAAAAAACACAGAAAAATGTTACAGAACAAAACCAATCCAAAAAGCAAACAAATAAAATATATGGAAGCATGTTTTGAATTAGGAGGAGGGGCTTTGGGTTGCTGACAGACATTTTGTCTGATTATGACCACTTTTGTAGCTGCCTAATCTCATAGAAATGCTATATAACTCCCTTACAACTCTTTTCCTTTAGGGCTTTTTTGGGGGGGGGTGGGAGGAGGTGTTGGCATCTTGTTTTGGAATATCTGGAGGCTTCTAGTTTATGTTCCTGCTTAAGTTCTTAACGAAGAACATTAGGAACTATGTCCTTCAGAATAAACACACTACAGACATTTTTTATAAAATGTAATAATACTGTGAAGAGTCTCCCAGCACTTTGGAACAAGACACAGTATAAATCCAAAGTACTATTATTAATAATGTAAGTAATTATATTTTCCACTGTGCTTTTCTCTGGGGATCTCTTGAAATACTTTGTGAAACTTTATAAATATACTTATTTTCCTAGATAGTGGAAGCTGAATTCTAAGCCATTAGTGTGTCACATCAAATTAATGTGCAACTAGATACACACATCAAGAATCAGGACGCATAACTCTCCGCAGTGATAAATTAAAAGGAGAGTCATGACACTTGTCAGTAGAAAGAGCAATTCAGCATTCTGTCTTAATGCCACTTCCAGACTGACTGTACCTCACTCTCCTCGTCTCTCTCATTCCAACCGGCACACTGAGACCACTGTCAGTTTCTTAATTCCCAGGGACTGAGTTACAATACAGCATCCTTGGCGCTGGATTTTTTAGGGATCATTTTATCCTGGCGCCTCCTTTTTTCTTTTCTCTGACAAACTCTCATTGCTGTTTGAAAATCTGAATTTCTGGCCACACTTAGAAACTACCCTCCTGGTTTGAATCTCAATTATTTTTATTCTGCCTTAGGAGGGCAGTGTGGTTTAGAGCAAGTGCTCTGAGATAGGTATCCATAGCCAATGCCCGGTGCTATGGGGAGGAGGAGGCAGGGTAGTGTAATGGGGTCAAAACAGCACCTTCCCTGTGGGGTGGTTGTGGGAATTGAGTAAAGCACTTAGGAGATGCTAGACACATTGCAAGCACTAAACTCTTATTATTATCGACGTGGTCTGGATTTCAGGCTCAGTCACTTTATAATTCTGTGTTGAGGGCTATACAGTTATTATTTCAAGGGTCTTCAAAACCTTCAAAGATCTTTGAATTGTATTTATCCATTGATTGCCTTTAGCAAACCTAATAATTCTCACATTTCTTTAATTGTTCATTTTGTAATATTCTTGCTTGGGTTTCATATCAGAATTCTGTTGGCTTCATAAAATGAATAAATAAAATGGAGATATAGCTCATAAAATGAATGGGGATGTAAAAGAATTCATATATACAGTATAATACTGTGGAAATTTATTAATGTTTTTAAATTAAAAAATAAATTCTTTAATTTTTCATGTGATGTTCAGAGATTTTATTTTATATATATACATATGTATGTATATGTTGATATGTACTTTATGTATGTATGTATATATTTACATCATTGAACCAACCTAATTTGGCTGGAGTACAAAGTATCTATACATCTATATCTATACCTAGAGAGATACATATACATATATACACATACATATACATATATATGCATACATATATATATCACTATTCTTGAGAGATGCATGTATAACTGATCATTCACATAGAATATGTACAATGTCTACATTAAAAGGTTCACAAGTCCAAGAAAAGTTTATCATCTCAGCTCTTAAAAATTAATCATATTTTGTTTTATTTTGTTTCATCCTTCTTGGGTTTACAAGAGTAAAAGAAGAAATTTATTCCAAGAAAAACCTGGCTAAATTTTTTTTTGTGGTACCGGGGATTGAACCCAGAGGCGTTCTACCTCCGCGCTACACCCCCGGCCCTATTTTTTATACTTTATTTTGAAACCGGGTCTCATGAAGTTGCAGAGGGCCTCACTAAGGAGAGAGAGAGAGATACAGGGAGAGAGAGAGAGAGAGAGCTGAGGCTGGCTGCGAACCCAAATCCTCCTGTCTCTGCCTCCCAAAGTACTGGGATTACAAGCGTGCGCCACCACGCCGGGCTTATGGCTACAATTTTTGTTGGGGGTCAGGCACTAATCTAGAAGAAACTATTGATGTATAAATTTTCATAATTATGATTGTAGATAGGTATATTAAACCAGATAGTTTATAGAAGCATGTTTATATCTTTAATATCTTTATTGAGCAAGCTGATTCCTATTTAACACAAAAAATTAACTCTAAGATTCTTTTAGGATTTTAGGAAAGTATTTGCACCCTTTATTTGTCACTTACCTCAAGTCTAAATTTTGGAGCCACCATATACGTATATAATTTTATACATATATAAGAATCTGCTCACAAATATATTATATTGCTATAAAATATAATTACATTGTTGTATAGATACACATTAAAAGGTTTTTTTCTGAGTCAATTAAAATATTTAGATCATTATTATAAAAAATGTACAGAAAATATATTTTGGAAGAAAGCTATTAGTAATAAAAGTTACTGGTGATTTAAAGGAAACAAAATAGTGATGTCTACTAGCATGAATTTTGTTATAAGGTTTGAAACCTTGGTTTTGAGAACTTTAAAATAAATTCTTGTAAACAAATATTTCCTGGGGAATGGTGACCTTACTTGTCTTTTGAGCACAAGGAAGCATATATGATCTTACCTTGAATATTCCTGACCCCATTGATATCTGAGCCAACCCAGTTTGGCCAGTCATAGGCTTAGATATATATTTCATTTTTGGCACTTAACACAAACATTTCAGTTGATATAG
Source organism: Glis glis (assembly GCA_004027185.1). Classification (NCBI taxonomy): domain Eukaryota; kingdom Metazoa; phylum Chordata; class Mammalia; order Rodentia; family Gliridae; genus Glis; species Glis glis. Next base: position 19,670 of record PVJS01003335.1, read on the forward strand.
AGAAAATGAAAGTACTTTGGACAAGGTATAAGAATGTCAAATGTCAAATAAAGGCTTAGATGCCCTGAATTACAACAGAAGGTTATGGCCTGTTGGCTGCAGGTTGCCTGGGATAAGCTGAGCAAAGAAGTCAGTTGGATGGATCATTTTATTATAGAATTGTGTTTTGGAGTAACAATAGGCTTTTTGGGAGATTTTTCTAAGGCCACACAAAAACAGTTGATCCCAAACATATTGAGTAAACACTCTTCTAAAAAAATTTGATAAATTTATAAGAAATTTAAATTATAAAGCTATTTTCAATTTATAAATTATAAATTTAAATTATAAAGCTGGTGTGTGATGAACTACAAACTAAAGAGCATTTTAAGATACTGTATTAAAAAGTAGGCTTGAAAATAGGGACTTGGTGCATGATTGTAACAGCTGCTGTGAATATTAATAATACTGGTTAATGAACTTTTTTCCCTTGGCACATTCAGAAATTGTTTTAAATTAATTTTTAAAATGACTATTCCTCATTGCCTTTTAGCAGTTTTTACACAGCATTATGTCAGTTTACCCTAATGGGCTAATGCCTTTATGAATGCAAATATATAACCAATCACATAAAGACCTAATTAAATAGTGCACCACTTTTTGGATTGTGTTTTAGCAGTTAAAGCTTAGTAATGGGGGAATTTATTTACATTTAAAATTGTAAGCAGTAATGCCAGATTTGGGCTCTAAATACTAAATTATTTACTTTGCATAGGATTTTTATACTGTGACTATTTAGTCTCTAGCACTTTCAAAATGAGTTAAACATCAGTGCTTTTAGCATTTTATAATTCTAGATTATGCCAAACTAAAAATGGAAAGGCTTCTGGGGAAAGTGACTTTCCTGAAACAGTCAGTCTTTTACAAGATGATCCATTTCAGAGGTGATAGGTCTAATTTCCCATATATGCCATTTGTTTTTAGCATGCTCTTAGAACTTTGTCAGAAACACAAGATTTGGATCATAATTTCTCTATTCATTGACTCTGTATGTAATAAAAAAGTTCCTTCACAATATGACTGTTAAAAGAGATATTTTAAGTATTTTTAAAATACTATAACTATTTAAAAATTAAAACTCAGTGATTATTTTGAAGATAAAGGTATTATGGGAAATACCTTTTTTCCCCACTGGTTGTAAAAAAATGTTAAGTTCCCAAATCCTTTAATGATGGATCTAAATACTAACTGATAGAAACTGAAGACTACTAACTATATTTCAGTATAAAAAATGAACCTGTCTTTAGTTTCCGGAACTAAAATAACATTTAAAATAGATTTAACATGTATATTTTAAAATATAAACTTATTTTTAAAGACAGTTGATGTAAAAATGTAGAAGTTTTTCTATATTGTGAGCACATAAGGCTAGCATCATCCTAGATACTTTTGTTATAATTGACACATAAAATTGTACATATTTATGGGATACAATGTGATGTTCAGATACATGTATACATGTGTTGTGATGAAATCAGGATAATTAGCATGTGCATGACCATAAATACTTGTCATTTCTTTGTGGTAATAACACCCAAAATTCTTTTAGCTATTTTGAAATATATAATATGTTATTGTTTATTATAGTCCCTCTACTGTGCAATAAAATACCAGATATTATTTTACCTAACTATAACATTATGCCCCTTTTAATCAACTTCTCCCATATTTTCTCCTTACCCCTTCCCCCAGTCTTTGGAAATCACTATTCTACTCTCAACATCTATAAAAACAACATTTTTAGATTCTGTGTATAACTGAGATCACAGAATTTTTGTCATGTTGTACCTGACATTTCATTTCACATAATTATCTCTAGGTTGAAAGTGACAGGATTTTATTTATTTATTTATTTATTTATTTATTTATTTATTTAGCAGTACTGGGGATGGAACCCAGGGGCATTCTACCTCTGAGCTACACCCCAGCCCTATTTATTATTCTTTATTTTGAAACAGGGCCTCACTAAGTTGTGGAGGGCCTCACTGAGTAGCTGAGGCTGGCCGCCAACAGGATCCTCTGGTGTCAGCCTCCCACGTACTGGGATTACAAGCATGCGTATATATTTTAGGGATGAATAGTATTCCATGTGTATGCATACTACATTTTTTTTGTTATCAATTCATCCACTGATGGTCACTTAGTTTGATTTCATATTTTGGTTATTGTGAACAGTGCTACAATGATCATGGGAATGCAGATGTCTCTTCAACATACTGATTTTATTCCCTTTCAATGTATACTCAATAGTAGGCTTGCTGGATTGTATGGCAGTTCGACTTTTTAATTTTTGGAGGAGCCTCTATACTATTCTCTATATTGGTTGTACTACTTTATATCAACCACATATAAGGGTTCCTTTTTCTCCATATCCTTGCCAAAACGTGTTATCTTTTGTCTTTTTGATAATAATCATTCTAATTGGAGTGATGTGAAAGCTCCTTGTGGGTTTGCTTTGCATTTCTGTGATCACTATTGATGTTGAGTGCTTTTCCCTATGTCTGTTGGCCATTCATATGTTTTGTTTTGAGAAATATTTCTTCAGGTCTGTTATGGTTTGGCTACAGACTATCCCCTGGAAAAGCTCATGTGTTGAGGTGAAATAATTGAAACATGAGGGCTCTAATCTCATCAGTGAATAAATCCATTGATTTATAAATAACTTGAATTTATTGGGGGTCACTTAGGCAGGTAGGGTGCGGCTGTAAGTCACTGGTGGTGTGGCCTGGGGGTCTATATTCTTGCCCTGCATGCAAGAATATAGACCCCCTCACTCTCTCTGCTTGCTGTTGCCATGCCCTGAGCTGCACACACATGACCCAGCCTATCGGGATTGAAACCGCTGAAACCTCCAAATCTGTGAGCAAATAAATCTTCCTTTCTCTAAGTTGTGGTTGTCAGGTATTTGGGGTTATAGCAGTGAGAATGCTGACTCAAATAAAGTCCGTTTCCCATTTAAATATTTTTTCCTCCTATTAGCTATTTTAGTGCCTATATACATGGATATTAACCTTTATCAGATGTATAGTTTGCAAATAGATTCTCCCTTTCTGCAGGTTGTCTCTGCACTCTGTTGATGTATATGCAACAGCTTTCTTTCCCCCTCCAGCTTGACCCCACCTCCTAAAGTTTTCATTCCTGAGGTTGGAGCCCTCATAAACCAATCACCTGTGGAGGATTTTTGCATCCAGGTTCATCAGAGAATTTTTTGTATATTTTTGTTTTTCTTGTAAAGTTCTTGACTTGCTTTGGAACCAGAGCGATGCTGGCCTCATAAAATGTGTTTGGAAGTGTTACTTCCTCTTCAGTAATTTGGAAGAGTTTGAAAAGGAGTGATTCTTTAAATGTTTGGTAGAATTCAGCATTGAAGCTATCAGATCCTGCCTGGCTTTTTTATTACTTTTTATTACTAATTCAATATCCTTAGACAACATTAAATTGTTTGGATTTGCTATTTCTTCATGTTCAGTGTTAGTAGGTTGTATATGTATAGGAACTTAACCATTTCTTCTAGGCTGTTCATAGTAATCTCTTCATATATTTTGTATTTCAAACATCAAAACTGTGGTATCTGTGTGCATGTTTCCTCTCATTTCTGATTTACTTGAGTCCTTTATTTTTTATTTCATGGCTAGTCTAGCTAAAGGTATGTCAATTTTTTCTTTTCAAAGTACAAACTCTTACTTAAATTGATTTTTTGCATATTTTAGGCGGTACTTCATTCACTTCTCTGATGTTTATTACTTCCTTTCTTCTGCTAACTTTGTGCTATTCTTCTTTTTATAATTCCTTAAGGAGTAAAGTCACGTTACTTATTTGAAATCCTTCTCCGTTTTTTAAGGTTGGTGTTTACTGCTATAAAGTTCCCTCATAGTACTGCTTTTGCTGTTTTCCAAGTTTTGGTACGTCGTGTTACCATTTTTACATGTCTCTAGATTTTTGTTTTAATTTCCCTTTTAATTTCTTCATTGATCCATTGGATATTCAGGAGCCTGTTGTTTAATTTCCGTGTATTTTTAATTTTTTTGAAATTCCGTTATTGAGTTTCATACCATGGTGGTCATAAAATATACTTATATGATTTCAATCTTTTTAAATGGGCTGACGCTTGTGTGGTTCCTTAGCATGTGATCTATGCTGGAGGATATTCTTTGTGCTCCTGAAAAGAATGTGTATTGTGTTGCTATTGGAACTAATGTTTTGTGTGACTGATAGGTCTATTTAGTCTAAAGTATTGTTCAGGTCCAATGTTTCCTTATTAGTTTTCTATATGAATAACCTGTCCATTGTTAAAAATGGAGTACTGAAGCAACCTGCCACTATTATATTGCAATCCCTCTCTCTCCTCAGATCCTTTAATATTTGACATATTTACTTGCCTTATGTTAGGTGCATGTGTGTTTAGAATTATTTCCTCTTGAAGAATGAACACCTTTAATATTATTTAATATTCGTGTGTGTATGTGTGTATGTGTGTGTGTGTCTGTGTGTGTGAGTGTGTGTGTATGCGTGTGTGTTACTAGGAATTGAATCTAGGGGTTCTCTAGGTTGGCCTTAAGTATGCAATTCTCTTGCCTCAGCCTCCAAAAAGGTGGGATTACAGGCACAAGCCACTGTGCCTGAGCTTTAATGTTCTTCTTAATCTTTTTACAGTTTTTTATGTAGTCTATATTGTCTAATATAAATATAACTAACCCTATTTTTTGTTCATTTTTCATTTGTGTGGTATATAACCTTAAAAGTGAGTTGAGTCTTGTAGAAAACATGTGGATAGTTCTTTTTTAAAATTCATTTAGCTACTCTGTAACTTTCTATTGGATAATTCAATTTATTTGCATTTATGGTAATTATTGATAACTAAGGACTTACTGCTGGCATTTTATTAATAGTTTTCTGACTGTTTTGTAGATGCTTTCTTGCTTTCTTCCCCTTGTGCTGTTTTCTCTCATGTTTTGATGTTTTTCTGTAGTGATATACTTTAACCTTTTCTTTTAGTTTTTGCTTTTTGGTTAGCATAAGGTTTACATAGAACATCTTGTAATGTAAGATGCATTTCAAGGTGATAACAATGTAGATTGCATACAACAACTCAACACTGTTACTTCACCCTATACTTTATGTTTTTGATGTTAGAATTACTTTTGTAATGTGTATCCCTTGACAATTTCTGTTAGCTATAGTTCTATTTATAATTTTGTCTTATAACCCTCATACTAGGGATAAAATTTTATATACCATTATTACAGTCATAGATTATTCTGAACATGGTTTTCTACTATTTATACTATTGAGTTTTGTGCTTTTATATGTTTCATGTTATTAATTGGCAGCCTGTTATTTAAGCTCAAATAACCCTCTTTAGAAATTCTTATAAGGCAGGTCTGATGGTGATAAACTCACTTAGCTTTTATTTTTCCAAAAAAGACTTTCTCTCTCTCTTTTCTGTTATCTTTCTTTTCTGGGTAAAGTATTCTCCATTGGTAGGTTGTTTTCTTTTTTTCAGTGCTTTGCATAGATCATCCAACTCTCCCTGTCCTGCAGGGTTTCTGCTGAGAATTCTGCTGATTGCCATCATAGCTGAATAAAACTGCATTGTGTATATGTACCATATTTTTTAATCTCAATGTGTTGTATGTGATGTGCTTATTATCTCTTGTCGTTCTTGTTCTCATAATTTTTCTTTGTCTTTGATATTTGATAATTTTTATGTGTCTTAGTGAACCCTTCTTGTGTGCAATTTTATGAGAAATTTCTCTTCCTTATGTACATGAATATTGACATCTAGCCTCAGACTAGGAATTTTAGGACATTATTTAAATATGCTTTCTAGCCCTTGTATTTACTTTCCTGTACCATCTATTATGCACAAGTTTGGACTCTTGACCAAATATCATAATTCCTATGAGTTTTCTTCATTCTTTTTTATTCTTTTATCTTTCTGCCCCTTTGACTAGATAATTTCAGATGTCTTACTTTCCAGCTCACTGGTTCTTTATTCTGCTTGATCAAGTCTGCTTTTAAAACTTTCTATTGAATTTTTTAGATCAGTCATTCTATTATTTATCTCTAGGACTTCTCTTTGATTCTTCCATTTTTTATGTTTCTTTGTCAGTCTGCTCAGTTTGTTCATGAATTGTTTCTCAAATTTTATATAATTTTTTAAACACATATTCTTGTAGTTCACTGAACTTTAAGAGGATTATTCTGAGTTTTTTGTCAGTCATAGATATCCATTTCTTTAGGATTAAGGCCTTTTAAAGGGCATCCAGGTAAGTTCATCTGGTTGCTCATTTTTATGCAGTTATTTAGTCCTTCCGTGCGATTATATCCAGATCCGTGATCAGTTATATTGCTCATGGCAGCAGCACGCTTCCAAATATGTGTCTCTTGACAACCTGAATTAGCCCACCATAGTCCAGCAGACAATCCCATAGCCCAATCCTCAGTTTCAGTCTGGGGGTCCTCTTTAGTTCCTCCTTGCTGATTCCCAGACCAAATTCAAAATAAGCCTATCACTTCTCCTCCATATTTCTTCTTCATAATAACAACATTTCCCTCATCCATCAAGCACATGCACATCAGTCTCAATACTCCCTAGCTTTTGACCATCCTTAACAAAATAAGTAGGCAACCTTCCTCCTGATCTAGGATAATTAAAGCTCCCAACTTGCTGCATCCTCAAACATCTTGTAGCAGGCTGAGCAAGCAATCACGGATCCTTTACTATCACTATGATTTCTTGTCTTTCCCATACTGCAGGATGTAATATAGGCGGATCAGAAACATAAGTTCAGTAAATTTCAGCTGAGGTCATCTGTAGAAATACCGTTAACAGCCACATCTGTCACAGCATCTTCATTCTCCAGCTCCTTCTCAGGTATTCGTCCAGCAAACCACACCAACAGTTCAGTAAGCCACCTTGTCCCTTCTGTGTCCTGCGGAAAAGCACACACATGCCCTCGCCCCTATGTTAACACTGGGTCGGGACCATGTCATTGTCCCATGCAAGGATCCTTCCATCTCACTTAAACATAAATATCTTGAGTGTGTGGATGCCAGAATCTGTCTGTACATCCACATTTAAAAAATTCAAAATAAAAAGTGAATGCCTTATACATCCACATTTAAAAATTTCAGAATAAAAAGCAAAGTGAATGCCTTGTACATCCACAATTAAAAATTTCAAAATAAAAGGTGAATGATTTAAAGAGTTGGTTTAAAGAGTTGGGGGTATATCTCCCCCCCTTTTAATTTGTATGGCCCTATGGGTGTATTTTATAATCCCTTGGCCTTGAGGATTGTAGGGAATACTAGTTTTGAGCTCAATGTTAAATTGATGGCAAAAATTTTCTGTAATTACCTGTTTAGTTGCTTCCCCAGTCTGTGCAGTAGCCATGAGAAATCTTGAATATGTATTTATAGCAACATGCACATATTTTAGTTTACCAAATTTGCCGCATATCTTACTTCCTTTTGCCATAAGTGATTAAGTTTTAAGCTTTGAGGATTGACTCCAAAATGCGGTACTGAAATTTGTTTTGGGCAGGAAGCGCATTTGCTGCTGCTAAAGGACCAGGTAATTCTGTATGAGCTCTTATATGACCTACAAAATAAGGATTCTTCCTATCATGAATGCGTTGTAGAATTTGTAAAAATAATTTTTTTACTTAAACCTTAGCAGTATCTACATGGACAACAGTTTTAAGAACTTGTAAAGTTTTAGTTACATAATGGCTATCTGTATACAAATTAAAAGTAACTGTGGCTAATTCCTGAAATACTGTAGCTACAGCTGTTAATTCTACTACCTAATCTGATGCAGGAGCTGTTTTAAAGGAAAACATTTATTTTTGAATAATATATGCTGTTTTCCCATTAGATGATTAATTTGTAAATTATAACAAAGCTTCTGCTAAAGATCCCTGTCTCATAAGTTTTGGAAAAACTGAAGCATTACTATTTAGAAATTGTAACAATTTATGTTTAGGATAGTGATTATTAATTTTACCCTCAAGAGCTGTGAGAGCAATTGTCCAAGAATTTACATTTTGGAATAACCAGTCCACTTGCCGTAGTGAACGGAACTCCTATCAAGGCAGGTTCTCTTACAAATTATTTTTTTAGATTCCGTCCTAACCATTTATACTAAGCATGCAACTGCCTCCCAATAAGGTGTTAAACCACCAATGAATCCACAGCAATGGTCCATCCTGCCATAGAACAGCAGTTGGTGTATGAGCAGTAGAAAATATATATTTGTTGCTGTCTCATAGCTGACTCCACTGGCTGTATCACCTGCCTACCTTCCTAAAGTCCCCTCCGATGCAGGGCTGGAATCTCCTTTTTTAAAATATCAACCAAAGGGCTTTAACTCTCCTGTAAAAATTTTTTAAATATGGACGAAGCCAATAGATGTCTCCCAATAATTTTTGAAAATCGTTCAAGGTTTTTAACCAACTTTCCTGATTTGAATCTTTTGTGGCTGAATTACCTTAGGATAGATAATAGGGTATGTGGTGACTTAGTCTGTACCTTCCCAGGGGCATTAATCAATCCTTGTTCTTTTTAAGGTCCTCTGCAGACAGGCATAGGCAGCAAGCAACACTCCTTGCTTATGAGCTAATAAGATATCCATATAATTAATAGCATATACCTGTCCATATTGCTTCCTCACCTTTAATACTGCTTGAGCTACAAACTCCCATCCCTTGAGGCAGCAGTTTCCAATGATATCTTTTAACTGAGGGCACATTGGAAGCAAATAGTAAACCTGACAATAGCTAACATCATTAGAAATATGTTCTCTGGAGTTTTAGCTTGTGATTAACCTGATTTATCCAAAGTGATTTAGCCCTCTGGATGGCAACCTTGTTGTTTTCAGCCCTGCTGCTAGAGGAGCTGTTACTCCTTGAGGGGTAGACTCTAGCCTTTTGATTTCTTCAGTCACCTCTGAGTTGTTTATTTTATATGGTTTGATATTTTTAATCTGGAATTTAAATATAAACATCATTATTTTTTACGTGAACATTTCCTCTACCAAGAGTTATTAATGAAGATGGACCTTCTCCTTTTCCATCCAAGGGATTTGTTTAGAAGACCTGAGAAATAAGTTGAGTCAGTGAATGAGTTTCCATTGTATGTCTCTGAGACGCTGTAAGAAAATCATTTTTAATTTGAATGGAAAAAATTTTAAGAGTAACAAGAAAAATCCTTAGGGAAAGCATGACTTCATATTTTCTCTGCTTTAAAAGAGATTTTGAATTGAGGTTAATAGGTTCATGGTTGATAAAGCATCTGTAATACTAGTAAACAGTTATAAAGACATGTAAGGAAAGTATTAAATAAGATTATTAGGGACAAGAACAAATCCAGTTTGCATAATAGTTTAGACAATATTTAATGATATAAAAAAATTTTTATTTAAACATGACCTTTATATATAATTATTATTATTACCCAATGCTGATGAAGAGAAATAGGATTATTAGTTAGTGGCATTTATTCATTGCAAAACAGGTATAAACCAGATTTTTATTAAGCTGAAACAGGAAGAGGGCAGTTAATAAATCTCTCGTATTTTTATTTGTGGTTTTTGTTTGGATATTTATGAAGCAGACAGGCTTTCACCTGTGAAAGGATTTTCCAACCTGTAACATTTTAACAGATAATAAGACACAGAACTTTAAACTTTGATTTTGCTAAAACGCAGTGACCAGAGGTCTGACCAAGAGATTATCGTGATTAAGATGTTAAGATTCTTGTTTAAGCTAGGCCTTAGTAGATTGTTACCTAGAGCAAGAAGAAATCCTATTGTTCTACGAAAATACAGGAATCTACCTTAAATAAATGCGAAAAGAAACTTTGCTTTTAGGCTAGAATTTTGTAAAATTTTACCAAGAACAGGTCAATATCTTAAGAAAACCTAATTGAATTAAAGCATTAAATGTGATTTTTAGAAAACCCTTTAAATAAGTTTTTTTAAATTTAGCCAGTCTGAATTACACATACAAAATTTTTTGAGTTGTACCCTATATAATTCATCTCTAACTTTCTCAAATCTTCTGTAACATGCTTAAACTTCTGTAATTTTTATTCTAATTTTAATCTTTCCTTATGGAATAACTCAATCACTTAGAACAAAATTTTACCATGTAATATCCTTTCCCTTCTAAAAGCATTTTCCTCTTTCCTTTAACCTGCTTACTAAAATACCTCTTCATTTTACTAAATATCTCCTTTTATTTATGGGGTTTGCTTACATTAGAACCAATTCTTATAGGGAATCTTTTAATTTGGATAAATCACCTTTTTAAGATAAAATACTTTATGTTTTTAATAGTTATTAATTAAAACATAGCCTATAGATTCTTTAGTCTTTCATATATATATAAAATTACATTTTAATAAAAATTTCAACTCAGTAATTTCTGTTTAGTTAATGTCCAAAAGAAGGCAATCTTAATATGCTTTTACCTATATGAAGAACACATTCCATACACTTGAATATATTGTCTTTTACTGATGTTAAAAAGCCAAGAATACTTTATATTTGGCAATTGGCGTTTAGCATTTTAACTTACACAATTTAGATATTTTAAGGATAGACATTCATGAAAGCTTATACCATTTATATTTACTCAATTTACCAGTTTTAATAGCTGTTCTAGAATACCTGTGAAAACCAAGTTGTTAAACAAGCATAGTTAATACGTTAAGCCTGCTTTCCTTCTGTAGAGGAAAAAAACTAAATGAAAATGGTCATTATATTTTAGACATCATATATTTAGACAGAAACAGATACACTCCTGATTGGCAAAACATCCTGGTAAAGAATTATGTTAATGATTTTTAATAATATCTTTTACCCTTATTTTTATCAACAAATTTAGATTAACTTATTTTTTAAGAATTTAGGTCACGTGACTGAAAGGGCATATGGATCCATTTTAGTTGTTATTATTACTTAATTTATGAGTACTCATGCATTCGAAAGGCCAATTCTTGGTACCATGGACAAGACAATACATTGATGACATAAGACATCAACAGGTCACATATACAGACACACGTGTAGCTAGCGCTAGAGTCCAGGGCACAGGCGGCTCAATTTTAAGACTGGACCCCTCCCCAGTGCACTTCTCCGCCAGGCCTGCAGCACGCGACCCTTTCCTTTACTCAGCTTCATCCCGCCCCGTCGCCGCCTACAGCCTTCCTCGGGAGCTGCAGGCCGAGCCCTGGCTGCTCGGTGCAGCCGCCCGCAAAGTGCGCGCACGGTGGAGGGCGGGCACAGCGCCCGGAGCTCCGCCTGAAGCAACCCTTTCCCCAGCTCCATTCCCCTCCCGGGGGACGGGCCCAAGGCGCGAGCCGGAGATGCGCATCATCCCCGCTGCCGGCGCGGCGCACAGCTGCGGCTTAGGTGGCACCGCTTTTTTTTTTTTTTTTTAACAGGTGCCGGGCCGCGCGTTACTCAGGGAGACCTGCTGGCGATTTCGGACCCCTTCCGCCGCCCACCGGCGCGTGCTCGGGCGGTGGAAGGCAGGAGGCTGGGCTTCCGGGACTGGCGTTGCCCCCTTCCCCGTGCTCCCGGCAGGCGGCGAGCGCCCGGGCCCAGGGCCCCTCCCCCTGCGTGCACTGTCGCGCTCCGCCCCGCCACGGAGTCCCCGCCCGAGCTGCCGCAACCAAGGCCCAAGCAGCGCCTTCCCCGACCTCGGCCCGGGACGCTCGGGAGGCCGCCGGCCCGTGGGAAACCGCCCGCGGCGGCAGCGGCGACTCTGGATGCGCGCGGCGGAGGCGGGGGCTGGGCCCTTCCCGTGGATCAGCTGTGGGATTGGATCAGGTTTAGAATTCGACTTACCCATAATCTATGGGTGGACATGTGCCCTGAGGGCCGACTTCCTATCAGCATTATCGAATTAAACAGTAGAGAGAAATGCCTCGCACAGAGCACCAGTCTGTCAGGGCATCAGTCTCTCAGGACCAGCCCGAGGGTCTGATGCAATGCTGAAAAGGGGGGCACAAGCCGACGGCCCGAGAACACGCACCACAGACCGGGAGGCATGTCTTGCATGATATCGTTTATTAGAAGGCCAAATCTCTCTTTTATAGTAGAGGCAATACAGGAAATTCGCAATCAGTAGGGTGTGGCACCTAGGTAGATGCACCTGTCGTCTGTGAGCACAGAAGGAGGTAAATACCTATCATAGCCCTCCTGAGGCTAGGTGGGGCTATCTGCGGGACCTCCCCCTGAGGAATTTGCCAGCGCCATCTTTGCCATTAATATGCTGAATTACTGCCACGTGGAAGAGGACCGGTACTCCAGAGCAGGCTTCTGCCAGTCCACCAGGCCCTTTCATGGCACTGGGTAGAGACCCCTGCATAATCATGTTAAGTGAAATCAGCCAGATGGAAAAATAAATATAGTGTGCTTTCTCTCATATGTGGAAACTTAACAACAACAATAACAACAAAACAACAGAACAACCTGAAAATAGAAGATGGACTTTTAGGGAAGGAAAGAGGGACTGGAATGAGGGGGGAGAGAGAAAAAGGAAAGAAAGGGTAGTGGGAAGATCAGATAAAATTAAAGCATGATATATGCTTGTATGGAAATGTCACAGTGAATCCCATTAATTTGTTTTTTTCTATTTTTATTGGTGCATTATACTCTCACATGTATCCCATTAATTTGCACAATTAATATGATTAATTAATTATAATAAAAATTGAAAAACAACAACAGAAAAGGAATCTATGACTGTCCATCAATTTTGAATGATATCTTTGCTGGATATAGCAGTTTTGGTTGGAAGTTGTTTTCTTCCAGGTTCTGGAGTACTTCATACCAGACCCTCCTGGCTTTCTTGACTTGGGTTGAGAAGTATGGAGTGATTCTTATTGTTTTGCCTGAATGTCACCTGTTCTATTACTCATTAATATATACTCTTTTTTATTATACTTAAAAAAATAAAACAAAAAGATGAATACCAGAACCAGAGAAGGGATAAATTCCATCAGAGGGGCAACTAAGTTTCTGCTGTGTTTAACAGTATCCCCCACCCCTACCTCCACAGTGATAATTTACCAACTCACAGACCTCATGGGTCTGTTCTTGCTGCTCAAGTCCCTGTAGCCACACAGGTTCCAGCTGGGATGGTTTGTAAACTCACGGTCTTGATAAATACTGCTCGCTGCTTGGGTTCCTGCCAGAAGGGAAGAGTTCAGATGCAGCTACAGGATTTCCCTGAGGTTTGGCAGGTTGTTCTGTAGATTCACAGTGGTCTTAATGAGAAGGGTTGTAGCTACTGGGCTCTCTGCAGGAAGGTCCTGTCGTTTCTTGGTCCTAGTTCAGCTGTAGCTGCAGGAATTCAGTTTGTCTGGGCAGTCTGGGGAGTCACAGTCTAGAGGTATTCAAGAATGGAGAGAAGAATGCGATTGCTTTTAATGATGGTTTTGTTCAGTCACTGGTTCCACAGGATTCTGCTTCTTCTTTGCTGGTGTTGGTCTCTGAGAGTCGGTGGGTCCCAGTAGCCACCAGCCCCTGTGCGGGCAGGCCAAGATGGTGCCGGCCTCCACTATCCACTGACCAGATGAGATGCATAGAGCTCTTTTTAGTTCTCTGCTCTCTGGCTGCCTCCACTTCAACCACATTTTGACTGTCTTTCTTCTGTTGAGTTCTGACTGCTTTTCTTCTCTTGCCAAGAAGCAGTCTTCCGGCTGTTTGAGTTCCGAGTCTTCGAGCAACCAGATCATGCTGCCTTACTCTATTCTGACATCTTAAATCTGAAAATAATATAGTATAAACTATTATGCTTTCAGTAGATATTCTAACATTATAGCTATATTCTATGTAGCCCTTTGAATAATTCTTAAAATGTAAGAAACTCACAGTGCTATAAATCCATTGTTCTCCTTTCCAACTTATGTGCTCTATTGTCAATCAACATTAATTTATGTTAAAATCATAAGAATTTTTGTTTATTCATTTAGTATTAATTTCTAAGCCCCACATTTTGCTCTTCCCAGTGCTTTTGATTTTTTCATCCATGACTGTTTTGCCATATGTCGTCATTTTACATCTGCAATAAGCATGCTCTTTAGTATTACTTTAATGTCTACTTTATCTGAATTTTTGTTTGAAAACATGTTTATGCTGCTTTTTGAACTGTTAATGTCAGATTTATTTTGGGTCAGTCATAGTAAATTTCATTTTCTTAGATGATTGCCCATTTTATCCAGATTTTCAAATTCTCTTATTCACTTATTAAAGTAATTTTTATGGTTTTGTTAATCTCTATTTCCCCTCACTAATTTGTTTTTTATTATATGCTCACTTATATTCAGTAAACTGGTTTATAGATGTCTTTTCCGAGTGAACAAATTTGTGGTTATATTTGTTTCAATGTTTGTTATTTTAATTGTGACTATTATTTCAGTGTTCTATTTCAGAATTTCCTGTTTTTATATTTGCTTATTTTTCCTTCTTATTTCCTTCATTTATTTTGCTTATTACTTATCAAACATTTTAGGCACTTAATTCATTTATTTTTTCTTGTTTTTGATATAAGAATATAAGTATAAATTTTCTTCTGCTTTAGCATTTTTTCCATATGTAGCTCTTTTTTTCCTAAACACAGTCATTTCTAAGCCTTCTAAATTTTAGGTGTGGCTGTTTGACATGGTTTAACACAATAGAATGTGAGAGGAAATGTGTATACTACTTCCTGGCTTTGACCACGAAAGCATCTTCAAAATCTTTTTTTTTCTTCCTTGTAACATTGGGCTGCTGAATTTGGTAATGCTTTTATTCATTCTAATTCCATCTGCAGCTTAAAATTAACATCCATTTTAGTTATTTATTTTATGTTTTATTCACATATTCTCGTTTCATTTATCATTTGTCAGCAAAAATTTATTTTTTAATAACTTCTTTAAGACAGGGCTCATATGAGCAATATTACCTTTCCACGTTCAAAATTGTGTACAGCATTTATAATTTAAATAGAGTTTGGCAGATTATAAATTTCTTAGCTTACTGTTTCATTTGAAAACTCTTGAGTGCTAACATGTATATAAACAAAAGAATATGCTTTGTTGAAAAAAATTCCTTTCTTGGGGTATGGTTGTCATCATTCTTTTCAGTTCTTAGAGTGTTTTTCTTTTAAAAAAATGCAACTGAAAATTTCCTTTGCATCAAGGTGTTTGTAGAATTTTGATATAGCACATTACAAAATGAAAGTTAGTAATTAATAAAAAAGATACTTTACACTGTACTCTTTGGTATTCAGAAAAATTTCATTTAGATCCATTCTGAAGCTATTTATTTTTAACAAAAATATTACAGGTTTCACATAATTTATTCTTTTTGGGGGTGTACTGGGGATTGAACCTAGGTGTGTTCTAACTCTGAGTTACACCCCCAGCCCTATTTTGTATTTTGAAACAGGGTCTTACTAAGTTACTGAGGGCCTCCCTAAATTTCTGAGGCTGGCCTCAAACCTGTGATCCTTCTGTCTTTGCCTCCCAAGTACTGGGATTACAGGTGTATACCACCACACACAGCTCATAATTTATATTTAGTTATTAAAAGTAAATCATTGCTTCATTCTCTTTATCATTAAATATTAGTATGGAGAAATATGAGGCTTAACTGATTTTCCCTTTATACAATATTTGATATTTTTGCCAGGTATCCTAAATAATTCCCTATCTTTGAAGTGCAGCAACTTGACTAGGATATATCTTGGAATTAACCATTGAGTCATGTTTTCTTTTTTTTTCTTAGTTATAGGAATACTTACAGTCATATCTTGCTTTATTTCAGAAAATTTTTCTTAAATTATAGCTTTAGCTTTTTTCTTTTTCTTTTTAAATTTTATATTGTATTGTAGATATTCTAAATGTGTGCATGTTAAATTTATCTAATTTGCTTTTTCTATCTGCAATTCCTTTCTAGTACTTTGAAAATTATTTTCTATCTTCTACAAAATACAAGATAGAAAATTATTTCTACCTTCTATAAAAATTCTCTAACTTACTTGGTTTACCACCTGGTTTTCAGGTAAAAAAATATTCAACGCCCCCCTAGAAATCTACCTTTTTTACTTAAATAAGCAGAAAGATGCCATCACAAATGTGCATTCTTTCATGTATCTATATTTGGTTCCAGTGTTCCTTGGGGAGGGTGGTATCCCCCACTCTGGAAATCAGTGGAACACTTGGTTTTTTTCCATGTGTGTTCCCCTTTGTGATATTTATGGTTTTCTGTAATTCCTATAATAGTGTTCTTTTTTTCTTTTCCCTAGTTCTTTTATAATCCTACCACCTAACTTTTCAGTTTTTCTTTTACTGATCAATTTATTGCATATAGTGTCTCTAAGGTCATTTTTTTCATTGTTGTTACTGTTTTACAGAGTCAACTCCTTTGGATTTTCTTCTTTTAATTCATGAGGATATATTGGCTAAATTTTTGTTTTCTGCCCTTTGGCAGATTTCTTCTGATAAATAAAGTAAATTTCCTACCATTTTTTCTCTGTATGTATAATACTTTTCTACAACTGTTTTATCATTTTTCTGACTCATCACTGAATTTGTTAACTTTTAATCTTATTTATGAGAACTTTGGGATTCCTTGGTTTAGGATAGGTGAGGCAGAATCAGAGGGGGGCAGGCAATGTGTCAATGCAGGATTCCAAGCTAGTCAGTGTTCATTTCAAATGCTTTCTTCTCCACTGACATGAAGAATACTTTGTCCTATAAATATGGCTTGTTTGTTTATCTTTAAAAGCCTTTTCCTTTTACTTCTCTGAATCAAACATGTGTCTGCATCTGTTCTTCAGGCTCCAGTTCACACAAAGGTGGTCAAGTTATATCTTAACATGAAGTGGGTTGCATATCAGAGATGGCTAAGTTTAGGGAAGCCATATATTTTATAATGAGCAGCAAGCCTACTTGAATTTTATTACCCCCAAATACATTATTTTTTATTATAGTGGACAGTAAGCATGCATGCTCTTTGCTCTGAAGAGATTTTTTAATCTCAGTCTCCAAGACTATTCATTATATAAATATCTTTGACAAGATTGTTTTAAATAAAGGTAGTTGGTACCTCTGATAACAGGACATACAGAAATAAATGCAAGATATTTGTAAGGACTTATTTCCTAAAAGCTCCTCTTTTTTTGATGAAAGGGTGCTTTAATGAACAAAGTGAATGAATTGAAAGAAATGTTTTTTTGTGTGGTAATTGAAGGTACTTGTATGACTCATCACATATAAGATGGATTTGATATGAAGGTTCAAATTTATAAAGTAGGATCATTCATATTATTGAACTAGAAATCATTTTTTCTAAAATTTAGGATTTTTTTTGTCTGTAAATATCAACATTCATAATACTGTTACCACTTATTATGTTTTTACTGTGTACTTAGTATGTGATAAGTAACTTTCCTATTTTTTTCAGAAAGTTACTCTGGTTTCTCTTGTATATTTTACAACTTCTACCTATCCTTTTGCTACCCTTTCTGATACTCAGGGTTAAGTCTGAAGATTTTCAGTCATTTTAATTGCTTATTTATTTAGGAAAGTTACACAAATGCCCATCTGAAATCAATGTAACTGCTAAGAATAAATATTTCTCTGTGGTTCACACTAAAAAAGATTTAATTGCTATGAGACTCCATCCAGCTAGAGAGCTCTTTTGTCAGTTAAAAGACTTACTGGGCTTTTTTTTTTTTTGAGAATTTTATCATAATTTACATGCAAGACAATTGCCAATGCGTAAATTATTTAATCTATAGTGTTGTGTTGCAAATTAAGATGCTAGAGAAGCATGATTAGTTAATTTCAGCTAAGGACTCAGGAAACATCACACCCCCTTCAAACAGGAAGAATTAGGGAGAGATCCTGTCTTAGCCACTGAGACTTACTTGGTAATAAGGGCTGACTATTTTTCTGAAACTTATTCTTTGTTTCCTTAATAAGCTGATACCTGCTGATAAGATGGCTTCATTTTAGGTGACAAATTATCTTAATTAACTTTAATTGTTTGCAGACAATTTTATGTAAATGGAGACATTTAGGAAATAAAAACATAAAGATTTAATATAGAAACGAGATAACATTTCCATTCTTTTTGAAATTTAAAATTGCAGAGAACATTGAATATAACAAATAAAGATGGAGTGTGTTAGTCAGCTTCCCATAACTGTGACAAAATGACAAAGAAAATCAACTTAAAGGAGGAAAGATTTATTTTGGCTCATGGTTTCAGAGCATTCATTCCATGGTTAGCTGGTCCCATTGCTTTTAGGCCTGTGGTGAGGTAGAACATAGTCCTATGGAGCATGTAGAGAAACAGAGCTGTTCAGCTTATGGTGGCTGGGAAGGAGAAAGAGGAGGCGCAGGAGGAGGAAGAGGAGTAGGAGGAGGAGGAGGAGGTAGAGGAGAAAGAGGAGAAGGGTCTAGGGACAAAATATAGCTTTCTGAGGGCACATTCCCAGGAAAACATTCCCTCCAATTAGGCCCCCACCTCCCAAGTTTCCACCACCTCTCAATAGCCCATTGAATTAAGTCCATCGATGGGTTAATCTTCTGATAAAGTTGGCACCCTCATGATCCATTCACCTTTCCAGTGCCATGCCCATGAACATTGCTGCTTTTTAACACATTATCTTTCCATGACATTTTAGATCCAGATCATAACTTGGAACAAAGAAAAAAATAACAATTTTCATGACTAGAGATCAGAAGTTTGGGTATTGGAAGAAATTAAAGAAAAAATATATAGCTTGCTAGTTTTTATGTGTCTATAATTTTGGAAAACTTTTTACTCAAACAAATCGGTGTTTCTTTCTAGATATGTTTTTTAGATGTTTTGTTTCCTAGAATTGTGGACATACCTATTTTACATTAGAAACTGAAATTCCATCAGAAGAGATTTCATGTTATCCTGTTAGGTTATTTTTTAATTGTTTTAATTATAGTCATCCGTAAGGTCGCTGCATTTTTCTCCTATATTTGAAATTTTGACAATGTCATTTGAAAATACCAACACGTTTATCTTTTATCTTGGTACTAGATATTGAACCCAGGGACATTCTACCTCAAAACTTCATTTTAGCCCTTTTTATTTTTTATTTTTTTGAAATAGGATCTTGCTAAGTTGCCAAGGCGGCTTCAAACCTGTGATCCTCCTGTCTCAGCCTCCCAAGTACTGGGATTACAGGCATGCTTCACAATGCCCCGCTAAGAGTCAATTATTAATTTAAAATGTACAACACCCCAGTACTTGAGAAGCTGAGACAGGAGGATCACAGATTCAAGGCCAGCCCCAGAAACATAGGGAGGTTCTCAGCAACTTAATGAGACCCTGTTTCAAAATAAAAAACAAAATAGGGGTGGGGGTGTAGCTCAGAGGTAGAATTCCCCTGGGCTCAACCTCTAGTATTGCTAAAAAAATTTATAACACAGTAATGTGAACATGGAAAGAATATTTAGAAATAAAAGGTAGTGAAATATAACAAACATACTTCAGTGGTACTTCTTTTTGGTCCTTCAAAGGGTCTGCATCGAAGATACTCCTTTTTGGTCCTTCCTGAACTAATTCCTTGAATTATCAAAATATATTTGTTTAATTTTGCCCATAATGTATAGTTGCAGTCGATCTTACCTGTTTTTGTTTATCTTCCTTCTTTAGATGGATTACTTTTGTCTTTTGTTTTACCTTCTGGTTCAAATGAGAATAGCTTTCTAACAAATGCCTGCCTCTTTACTGACAATGACTGGCCTATGGATTAACATCTGATCCAGTGACACCTACAAGTACTCATTTTTTCCAAATGAGGTGCTTGATAACAATTATTTTCCTCTTGTTAAAAACTTAAGAGAGTATCTCAGTTCATTCCTGCTACCATGACAAAATACTTCAGACTCAGTAATTTCTAAAGAAAATAAAATTTATTTTTTACAATTCTAGAGGATGAATAGTACAAGGTGAAGGTGCCAGTAAATGTAGTGTATGTTACAGGTTCTTTCTCTGCATCATCCATGTGTGGTGATTTGTTGCTTTGTCATGGGGGGGCAGGGGGCTGTGTCCACATATGATGAAAGGCCAAAAAAGGCCCAGTCAGCCCTCGGATGCCTCTGTCATAAGAGCACTGCTCCCATTCATGAAGGTGGAGCTCTCATGCCCTTATCACCTCCCCAAAGGCCATGCTTCTTATTACTCCCACAGTGAAGATAAACTTTCAGTATGAATTTTGGAGGGAAACAAACATTTAAGCTATAACACAGGGTATCGGTTTAGAAGTCACTAGTACTTATGTGTGTATCAAGAAAGCCAGGTTGTTGGAGAAGATAATGAAAGTGATTATTAATAAAAAGCAAAAGAGAGAAAGAGAAAATATACTGACAATATAGGTGCAACTAGTTTTAGCTTTTTAAGGCCAACACCATACGTTTTCCTTTTATTATATCAGTCAGACTATTCATTTATTTTTATCTAATCTATTTCAATTTGGATTTCTGTAACTAATAATCATCCTGAACAATAAAATCCTTCCCTTATTTGACTCATCATTCACTATTATTCAATTAGCTCATTCTCATCCCATTCTTTTATGTTCGCAAAAATTTCCTCTCTCTCTCTTTCTTTCCCTCCCTTAACCTTCTCTTAACTGATAAATATCTTCTTTTTTTTTTTTCGGTACCAGGGATTGAACCCAGGGGCGTTCTACCTCCGTGCTACACCCCTGGCCCTATTTTTTATACTTTATTTTGAAACCGGGTCTCACGAAGTTACGGAGGGCCTCACTAAGTAGACAGAGAGAGACAGACAGAGAGAGCTGAGGCTGGCCGCGAACCCGGATCCTCCGGTCTCTGCCTCCCAAAGTACTGGGATTACAAGCATGCACCACCACGCCCTGCCCGATAAATATCTTCTTGACTAAGTTATCTTGCTACATATTCTCTTGCTTTGTCATTATTCTTTTGAATTTTGCTTTAATTTCTGTCATTATTCTAAATATTATTTTTCAAAGTTGTCAGAATAACTTCAACATGTGTTTGAAAAGTATTTAATGCCTTCTATATATTAGACTCTTCTTATTACTAGGTAAAGAAGACTAGTGGTAAATAAGAACAAAAATCCTTGTTGTAATGGAGCTCACATTATAGTGAGGGAGATAAGAAATGAATAAATAAATTTGTGAAAGAAAGAAATAGACAATGAGCACAAAATAATATTTTTTCCTTATAATAATAAAGCAAATGTCATGAAGTCAAGACAACTTGCTTCCCAGACTAAAATAAGAAGGTGATATTTATAGTCCATTTTTTTTACAAAGTAGTCAATAAATATAACTAGAAATTATTTAGATTTGATAAAAAATTTCTTTAATAGGAAGCAAAATGATTCTTCTTTTACTGGTTTATCTCAGACATGAGACTTTTAGTATGGGCATCCATCCAATGCCTGTTATTTTAAATACAAGTTTCTTAGAAAAATAATTTCAAGGCCATAGTATATGATGTACTCCATGTCAAATTTTGGACTAGACTTAGCTGAAGGCAAATATTTACCTTTTATGGTATATAATTATATAATATAAAATTGTTATTTTTGGCATTTGTATTGTATGACTATGTGGTGCATATTTAGGAGAGAAACTGCTCTGAGGAAAAATCAGTGTCAGGGTAGAAAGGACAGCAGTGTCTCAGTCTAGATGAGAATGGAGTCTCTGAGGCAGTGACATTTATAGTCACATGGCTCAAGTGCAGTGAGTGTTAAGATCTATGAGAGGCAGAAGGAGCTGCGTGTGTCATCTTATAGACGTATCCTGAAGACTAGAATAAAATAAAGTTAGAGAGACAGCCAGCATCAGACCATGAAGGGCCTTGAAGGCTATAGTCGCTCAGCCTGTGAAGAAGCCTTGGTAGAGATTTGAGAAAGAGAGGGAGATGTGATCTAAATTTTGTGTTTCAGAAGTCATCAGTGATGCTCCGCCAAAAATTGTTGGTATCAGACAATTGTTCCCTTCCCAGGGCACACAAATGCAATGACTAACCAATATGAAGCCATAAAGGCCCATCTCTCCCACCCCAACTTGGTCTTTGGATTTGCAGAATTCCTTTCAGGGTCAGCTAAGGTTTCCCTTGAGAATGCATCACAACTGTAGCATCTTCTTCTTCGGCCTTGTTTCACATCCTTCTTTTCCTTTAGACAGGTTTTGATCCCAAGAACGCTTCCTAAAACATCTCCATGGGGTGAGTGTGGGAGCAAAGAGGCCCTTGCTTAGTTGTCATCCTCTTCTACCTACACTCTTCGTTCCATTCTGGCAACACTAGTCTTAAAATCATAGCCACCTCCAGTCACCATAACGCTCCACTCTTGATGACCCTTATTCCCTCTGTCTCCGGTCTACTGTTCTGATAAATGTTTCCCCAGTCCTCTAACACAGGTATATTTTGTGGTGTCTGTCCACTGCCATTTTATTTTATTTTATTTATACCTTTATTGGTTCATCGTAATTATACATCACAGTGAGATTCAAAGTGAAACATTCATATGTGCACACATCACTTGGTGGTTTTCCCTCTGCATCCACCTGCTCCACTCCTCCCTCCCTGTCCATGTTAATGAGATTAGTGAAGATGCTGTCACATGTGGACATTATTTGAGGTGTATGCTTCCACATACTTCATTTTACTCCTTCCCAGCTGTCTCCCCCTAACCCCCTCCAACTCTTCTACTGGTCTCTCTCTTCATTTATCTGAAGTCCCTTTTGTTTCCTATTTTCTCTCTGGCTTCCACATATAAGAGAAAACATATGGCCCTTGACTTTCTGAGGCTGATTGACCTCACTTAGCATAATATTCTCTAATTCCATCCATTTTTCCCCAAAATGACATAATTTTGTTCTTTATGGCTAAGTAAAATTCCACTGTGTATATATATCACATTTTCACCCGTGTTGGTTCCATAATTTTGCTATTGTGAATTGTGCTGCTGTAAACATGGGTACATCGACTGCCATTTTATTGCTCAGGTTTTCACTCATCCTTTCAGTAGCCTCACAAATTCTCTTAGAGAATTATTAATAACCCCCTACTAGTTCTTAGTATTAATGGACCCTTCTTACAAAAGATAGATGAACAAGGAAAAGCAAACAAATTTATTAACATGAATATTTCAAAGATAAAAAGGAGACACCCAGAAAATGAGTAATTCTCAGAGGGGTGGCTTTGAATTCTGATTTATACAATATGTTCAACAAAGAACAATACAGTTTGACACCTTTTGTCTTTGTAAATCCATGTCCTCCTTTTAGGTAAATAAAGGTAAGGCAGGGAGCAACCTGATATTTGATTTTTCTTAATTGCTCAATGGTTCCTCACATTTTGGGAATGCATATTCTGATCTCTTACATGAGTTTTTGACGCACACTAAACCCCACATGCTACAGGTTAGGTTCCCTGGGAGGAAGGCTCTAAAATGGAGATCACCATGCAAGAGGTTTTCTAGGACGTGCTTTTGGATCAAAATCTGTGTGGAAGAAGAGGAGGAAGGAGGGCTGAGCAGAGGGAGAAGATAGGGCAGTTGTGATGCAGTCTCAAGGAAAGCCTCAACTGGCCATGCAGGATCACAAGAATGTAATAAGAAAAAAAAGTGAAAGAGATGCCTGTTTTTGCCTCAGTAGCAATCATTCATTGGATGGGGGTACCCTGCAAGGGAGCAAGATCTTGGGATGTGGCAAAGTGGTTTTAGGCTGAGACAATTTCCAAGGGTTTGATAGCCAGAGGTGCGATCACCATTTTTTATTCCTTAAGGTGACACATCACAGTATTCACTATACTGTGTGTTAATGTTTTCCTTTATGTGTACTGCTGGTAGTAAAAATGAAGCACACCCCATAAACTGATCCTGAAAGTGTATTTCTCTGTTTTGATGCCACTTGCCATTCCTCTAATGATGGAGCACTTTCTTGCTTTATTTCTTCCAAAATGTAATCACTTTCCAAATCCTATGGCTTCTACTCCTACAATGGTTATCACTTTTCTGCTCTTCTTTCTATTCCTTCCATTGCCACCTCCCATCTCTCACTTATGTTGATTTAATACCTTCCTAATTGTTCACCTTTCCTAACTAAGAATAAGTCAAGGCAGGGAGGGACAATGCCATTCATGTTGTGAAAAGACTATTGGTTGAGCAGAGAACTGTGCTACAAATAGTATATTTGTATTTCACCATGTTTTTTAAAGGTCATTAGTAGCATCTATGAAAAAATAGGGAAATGAACCACAAGCTGAGATAATTATGTAAATTTGTATTTGGATGTCTGTGTCTAAGGATATCAAGCCAATATGCTTGAAGGCTATTTCCTATTCACTGATTTGCTTTAAGATTTAGATGAAAATATCAAAGGAGTGCCTGTGACACTTTTAGATGCCATGAAACAAGGAGGTTTAAAAATATGCTAGGTGGGCCGGGCGTGGCGGCACACGCTTGTAATCCCAGTACTTTGGGAGGCGGAGACTGGAGATCCGGGTTCACAACCAGCCTCAGCTCTCTCTCTCTCTCTCTCTCTCTCTCTCTCTCTCTCTATCTCTCTCTCCCTGTCTCTCTCTCTCTCCACTTAGTGAGGCCCTCCGTAACTTCGTGAGACCTGGTTTCAAAATAAAGTATAAAAAATAGGGCCGGGGGTGTAGCGCGGAGGTAGAACGCCCCTGGGTTCAATCCCCAGTACCGCAAAAAAAAAAAAAATGCTAGGTGACAGGCTAGAATAATGGACCCAATCCAGTAAAATAAAATTTAATTGTGACACATGTTAAGTTCTGCTTTTGTATCTTCAAATCAACTACTTGGATATAAAATAAAGGGGATGAGATTTAAGAGTAGCACATGAATAAAAGGACTTATGGCAGTAGACTTTGACTCTTAGTGTATGTGACAATAACCTGGGTGAAATTTTTAAAATTCCTGTGCACAGGATCCATCCTCAGATTTATATGAATTGTTCTGGGGTAAGGCATAAGCATTAGAAGTTTTTAAAAGCTTTTGAGGTGATTCATATGTGCAGCCAAGTTCCAGAATCCCTAATTTTAGCCCAAAATAAGTTAGTTTTGTGATATCACTGCTTCCTCACTGTAAAAAAATAATAAAATAAGAATGAATAAAAGATACAAAGAAGGAAATATAAGGGCTGAAGTAGTCTAAAGTATAGTACCCTTCCCTAGTAACATGGGCTTTGGGTGAGATCAAAGTGCTTCTCGTCTCAGTTCTACCATTTCCATGATGTGACAATCTGTCTATCTGAATGTTCTCTTCTTTAATATGACAACAAGAGGGCTTACTTCATATGAGTATTGGGAGTACTGAACAAGACCTCATATTTAGAATTCTTGGCATAAGTCCTGGCACACTGTTAGTGCTCAGAAATATTAATAAAAAAGAAAAACTGAATCATGTCTATATGAGTTTGAAGAGTGGAGTTATGACAATGGGCAGAAGCTAATTGGGAGGAAGATTCCAACAGCCACAGCCTCTTCCTCAAAATGCACTAATGGCCTCATCACAGATCAGCTGTATGTGCTGATAATCTCTGGTTAAACAGTTTTTTTACACAGTTCTTTTCTGTCACTCTTTCCCTTTTTTGACCATGTGAACTTCACACTGATACAAGATGAATCTTCTTTACTAAATGAAGCCTGGATCATAGGTCTTTTCATCTCAAAATTCTTCTGTAGGTCTTTAGTATACACTGAATCAATACAAAGTTCACTGCCTGGTATTGAAAATCTTCTAGTACATATTTTTAAGTCATTATTCTTGCTGTACCTACTTCTGCTTCATCGTCTCTTCTCAAGAGACACAGTTGTGCCTCCTCAAATATTTATGGGCTTCCTGGACTTTGTGCCTTTAGAAGCTGATTTCCATTGCTAATTTAATGCTAGCTCAGTCAATAGCTTTAAGATGTTCTTACTCAAATAAAATTTGCAATCTACTTTTTCCCCCAAAGAACATTTTTTTGATATAACAATTCTAAACTAGAAATCTTAGTTCCTAGGTTAGGCTTTTCATGCCTCATTAATTATGAATTTGAATTTTTTTTTATTGGTGCATTGTAATCATACATGTTGATGGGATTCAGGGTGGTAGAAGTATACATGCATACATCGGTCAATTAGCCCTGCCCCAATTTCCACCCCCTTTCCCTCCCCCTTCCCTCCTTCTCATGCTCAGCATAGTAGTTGACTTTGATATATTTGTATATGTACATACTGTGCATTAGGGTGTTTCCCTCTTCCCCTGTCCCATCTACCTCAGTTAGGTCACCTTCTTTACTCATCTGAGGTTTTCTCCATCTTTGTCTGGAGTCTCTCCTACACCCTATTCTTCTGACCTGCAGTCTCTAGTCAGCAGCCTCAGATCCAATACAGTGGAAAAGAGATAGCCATATGGGTACAGATGCCATAGGTCCTTTTCTTGTGCCTTTGGGAGATTTTCCCAATTAGTATCCTTTACTACTGATCCCAGACTCAGCCTCATATTCTTTCCCAATACAGTGTTTCAGGTTGGCCCTTTGGTAAGGTATTATGATTGGCACTAACATTGAAATTACTTTCCTATGCATGCAGGTTGATCTTTAACATTTTAAAAGAACACTTAATGTCTCCATGGGTTCACAAATTTGTGAAAGGCATCAAAATATATATTTTGAGAATTGGTATATAGATATAATACTACCTATCTCACAGAATAATTGTCGAGAGGGAATAAATTCCCTATTCCCATGTGAATTCATCTTTATTAAGGTAACAATCCTATCTCTACTCAGCCTCTACTTGGGCTGTTTTTGGGGGTAGGTTTTCATCATTTTTATGGTTGCCTACTAAAATATGTGTTTTTTCAGGTTTTAGCAATTATAAATATAGCCACTCTAAATATTTATGTGCCATTTTTTCTGTAGATGTTAGTTTTCAGTTTATTTGGATAAATACCAGTGTTTCAGTCAGCAGTCTCGCTGTTGTGACCAAAAAAAACCCTGATGACCACAACCTAGAGGAAGGAAGGTTTATCTGTTCTGGAGATTTCAGGGGTTCAATCTATGTCAGGCCAGTTGAGGTCTGCAGAACTCAGCATACGGCACAGGGAGTGCAGAGAGAGAACATACATAAGAGCTCTACTCTCACATCATTGAGCCCCGCCAGAAGCAGGCAAAAGCACGAGGGAAGAAGGGACACATATAACTCCCAAGACCATACCCCAAGAGACCCCTCCCCAGCAACCAAGCCCCACCTCAAACATGGCTGCCTTGTTTATGTGAGATCTAGAGGGACATTCTAAATCCAAACCATAACAACCAGGGAGCATGATTTTTGGATTATATGGTAAGCGTATGTTTATCTTTGTGAAAAACTGCCAAATTGAACCCAAAGTGGAGGCTGACATGGTAAGAGCTTTGTAAGAAACTGCAAAATTGCTTTCCATTTTGCATTCCAACCAGCAGTTTGAGAGACCTTGCCCCACTTCCTTGCCAGCATTTGGTATTGTCAGATCTCAGTGTTTTTGCTTTGCTAATAAGTGTGTAGTAGTATCATGTATTTGCAATTCTCCGATGGCATATGATGTTCATACCTTTTGTTCATTTTTAAGTTGGATTATTTGGGTGTTTTTATTGTTGAGTTTTAAAAGTTCTTTGTGTATTTTGAATACCAATCTTTATCAGCTAAATGGTTTGTACATATTATCTGTATGGCTTCTCTTTTTATTCTTGCTTCTTTCACTGAATAGAAGTTTTTAATTGTAGTGAACTCCCACTTAGTTTTCCTGTCATGGATCATGGGTTTGCTATTGTATGTGATAAGAAGTCATCGCCAAGCCCAAGATCACCTAGATTTTCTCCTATGTTATCTTTGAGAGTTTTACACTTTGCATTTTACATTTAGGCCAATAATCCATTTTGAGTTAATTTTTGTGAAAGGCATAAGGTTTATCTCCAGATTCATCATTTTGCATGTGAATGGCTGATTGTTCAAGCATCATTTGTTGAAAAGACAAGCATAGCCTTTTATACCTATCATTTCTTTCTGAGCATTCTTTTTCTCTCACCGCTGCACATTTGACAGATTCTACTGTCCCATCCCCAGACTTCAACCACAAAAACAACCAGCAGTTGACAATATGACAGGTCAATGTATGACACCAATGCTTTCAATGAGTTTATTATTTGGGTGACTTTTGTAGGTTGTATAAAGCTTGGTGTACAACACTCACTTTGGCTTTGGCCACATACTCGCTGCTCAGTCAAATCCCATGACATAATTTCTGTGTGTACATCCTGTTCAAGGATCACATGACAGTGACTTAAGAAATAAGGAAAGTCATACTTGGGCTACAGTTGTTACATTAGCTGGTATTCAAATCAAGGGGTTTCCCAAGGACTTGAAATATATGTCTCATTTAAAGAACAGCTAGATCCAGGGCAGTGTTTAAGGATGTTCAGTGGGTAAAGGCATCACAATCAGCTGAGGTAGCTTTTAAAATGCAGATTTCTGGATCCCAGCTAGACCTAGCAAACAGAATCTCTGGTTATGAGGCAATGGAAGGTGTTTCTGCCTCTTAAATTCTGCTTAGTCATCTTTCCAATATCTTTTGGACTGAGATCCAAGGAACTAACCCTGGCTGAAGGCCTAATTTTACTAGGATATGGAGCAAAATGGAAGTATTCATCTTGACATTCAAATGGCAAAACTCTGAGCTTGCATACTTGACTGAAAAAAGTGTTTATATCTATTTGTATGTATATGTGTTAGAGGAAAAGGTATTACTATCCAAATGCATTTTACATCTAACTTCTAAAGTGGTTACATTATCTTTGCACTAAACATATATGTGCTGCAATTTCAGTCTTGATAATTAGCATAAATACTCAGATACTCAAACTACATACTCATTCCATAGTTTTCTTTCTTTAACCAATTTTAACTCCTGCAATTTTTAAACTTTTCTCTAATTTATTAAATATATCCTTCTCCCTCATTTACATTTCCAATATTTTAATTCAAGCCTCCATCATTTTATGGCCTGGCCTTCTGCAATGGCCTCTTCATCCTCTCCTTCTCAATCCACTTCTCAAACTGATTCTTGTCACAATGTGCTCTATACAAAGCACATCTGCTTGTGTTGTAACCCTGATCGAAATCTTCTGGTTTAAACCCATCAGCATTACAGAAGTCTCTTTATGCTCTCTGGCTTAACTACCCTTTTCAGCTTTATCTTTAGATTTACAATGTGTTTTAGACACAAATAACTTCTTGTATATCTTTGAATATTTTCATTTATATTACAATGAAATGTTCATTCCTCTCTCTTTGTAGTGAAGACTTAATCCCCTCTCAAGCCTTTGCTGAGAGATATTTATACTCTCTGCACTTAACAATGATCCTCTGTGCCCTCAGAGCACCCTCATAGCATTTGCCACATTTAGTTGTAATTATTTACATAGCTGTTTTCCCCTCATCAAATGCAACTCCTAGAAGACCAATTTTTTGGGGGGTAAAATTTTCATACATATGGTTGTATGGACACTCTATTCCTTCTTAAATATTTAGGATTTCAATTTCAGATAATCTGGAAGATCAATGAACTTGAAGGTAAAAATTATATAATTCTAAAAAACGTAAATAAAATGTTATAAAATGAAACATTTAAAATGAATAGATAATCCCACCAGAAGTAAAGCAGTGTCTCTAGGATCCAAAATGGGAATAAAACTGCAAAAGAGAATAGAAAGGTTAAGCCAATTTTGCAGCCACACCAGAGGAAGTATGAGCTGGAATGGGAGTTTTTAATCTCTACCACACTGAAACCTAGATTTTAATGCCCAGTGAAAGCAAATGAGACCTTGGATCTTGTAGCATAAGTAAGAATTACTTGAGTGGCCATGAGCTACACCAAAATGTTGGACTAAATAAAAATGTTGTTTGTTGGTATAGAAAGACAATAAACAAAAACCAAACCAAACCAAGCAAAAAAAAATCTCACTTGTTTGGGATAAAATCTACATTGTACACATTGTTCTGCAACTCCAACGCTGGGAAACTAATATAAAAATTTGTCCCAGGCCACTAAACACTCCATACTTTGACAGAAGAAAACATTAAACCTCTATCAAACATCTGGGAAGCATATCCTCTCAACTAAGGTTAAACAGGCTTTCCACAGAAAAAAAACCTACTGAAGATATACCCACAGCCCTAAATTAAGGAGCACAAGAATCAGTAATTCACTACAATAAGGATCAGATGCAGAGAAGCAGAATTAGACCTCAATAGAGCTATGAAATAAATGTGTTTTAAGTAACTAAAAATGTCATTCTAAAAGAAAATAGGAAGATACCATGATGAAATTTATAGGTATATTTTAAACAAAATAAAACATTCTTCCCAAAATAAAGTTATTAACATAAAATAAGCCATGATCAATGAGTTGAAAAGGAAAATAATTACCACTGAGGTAAAAATTTATGAATTACAGTATAAATCTGAAAAGCTTTCCATAAACAATTCCACATGAATAGAATCATATAGGTAAGCACTTTGTACTAGAGGCATTAAGATAAGGCTTCGATGGGTTAGAGCTACCTCTTTAAGTATAAGTTCATTGGATGAGCAAGGGGAATAAATATATTTGAGGAAAAAGAATGGCATGTGTCAAATGCAAAATGGTACAATCTTAAAGGAATGAAAAAGTGAAATTAGAAAGTAAGAAACATGAAGGATAAGAAGGAAAATTCATCATATGTGTGATAGGAATTCTAAATGTAGAAAAATAATAGGGAAAAAACATTAAACAATGTTGTCAGAGTAGGCCCTATTTAAGAAAAGAAAGGGGAAAATCAGGAAAACAGTTACCTAGGAAAATAATGGTGTACGCAGAGAGAACAAGCAACACAAAAATCCTAAAGCAGAATCATAACCTTCCAGAAATAGCAAGAAGATGGGCATGGTCAGAACAAAGTCCACAGAATGGAATTAAACAAAATAGGGTCCTTTTCATGATTTTGCAAAGATGAGTGACATGACCTTGTTTCCATGTTGATGGTGGACTAAAGGGCACAGTAGATTCAGGGAGACTAATTAAAAGACACTGCACCCACCAGTGTCTTATTTTTATCCAACAAGCTGAAAGGTGGTGATGGCTTGGGCCCAAGTGAACTCCTTTTAACAAAGATTCTATGGTCAACAGAAAGAAAGTTGGAAAAAGAAATGAATAA
Source organism: Glis glis (assembly GCA_004027185.1). Taxonomy (NCBI): domain Eukaryota; kingdom Metazoa; phylum Chordata; class Mammalia; order Rodentia; family Gliridae; genus Glis; species Glis glis. The sequence goes on from PVJS01003335.1 coordinate 50,983, forward strand.
ATTTATTACAAACATAAATAAATTCCTTACAGATATAAATGAATTTGTAAAGAATACGTTTTTTACAAATAATGAAACATTCCCAAGTGAAGAGAAATGTCTCTGACTTATTATTTGTTGACTTCAGAAAACTTTGTGCACACCAAATACATAATACATACTTAAATCAGTCCATCAGCATGAAGGCATTAGCTCTTTTTATACATAGTCTTAAATGGAAGATAAAAAAGGTAAGGTCTTCACTCTTAAGGGATTTGCAATTTGCTTTAAAGTTAAGTTGTAATTATATAAAATGTATGCTAAATAAGTCCATAAAAGTTTAGCAACTATAAAGTTTATCTAATTTATAAATGTTTACTTGGAAAACATTTCTTGAATCTCATTTGCCGTATTACTTCATTTTTTCATAATGTTTCTTATTCTTCCAGAGCATTGAGCCTTGTACCTAACAGGTCAAGGGACAGTAGAGTCAAACAAACAAATTTAATAATTAAGTGAACAATTGCATGACACAGTAATTAGATATCCATGGTTTTATGTGATGCTCAAAAATTCCTATTGAAAAAAATTAAGGAAACATTTTTATCCACAATTTATAAGGAAGGTACTGAGATTCAGAGAGGATAGTCATATTCCAAAATTCATGCTACATAGCCGGGGCTAATAGCCCCTTCCTCCACCAGCAAATCAGGAGGAGAAACCAGAGCAGAATTCTGAGAGTGGTGGTGCCATCCCAGCAGCAGATCATGAATACCCTTCAAAGGCTGCCCTAGCTCTGAGCTCCTGCCAGAGCTGCGCACCCCCCCCCACTGTGCTACAAGCCCACACACGATCTCCATCAGACCCCCACACCAGCCAAGACCTGGGCAGCCCTCCATGCCCTGCACTGTCTCGCGCAACCCAGGTGGCCCTCTGTGCCCTGCCTCGGACTCCAGCGCTGACACCTGAGACCCAGGCGGTCCTCCATGACCCACTTTGGACCCCCATGCCCTCTGGTGCTGCAACCCAAGACCCAGAGCCTACACCTCTCTGACCTGTGTGGGAGCCTCTGTGCCATGCATCAGAGCCCGGATACCATCTGGTACCACCACCCGAGATACGTGGGACCCTCCATGCCACCACAGTGTCAGGGCACACTCTGGCACCGCAACCCGAGATCCAGGAGCCTGCGCACCTCCCTGGGGCCTGCATGCGATCATCTGTACCATGCCTCAGTGCCCGTGCACCCCCAGGCGCCGCCATCCAATACCTGGAGTTTGCACCCCCGTTGGGCTCCCCAAGATCCTCAGCACTGTGCATCAGAGCCTGGGCAACCTCCAGCGACACCTCCCAAGACCTGGAGCATGTGTGCATCCCTTGGGGCCTGGGCGACCCTCAGCACCTGTGCCTCAAAGATGGGGCACCTTCCCACAACATCACCTGTGCCTTGGAGCCCACATCCAACACCGCGCCTCAAAGTGCACATCATGTGCCAACACCCGAGCTCCAGAACCTGTATGCCCCACCACACACTCCCACACCACGCCCCGGTCAACCAGACAGGAGGGAACCACAGCCTTCAGTATACTGACCCAATTGGTGTTATACATAGAAAGGAAGATGATGTGGAGGCAACAGAAACACAAAATTGAAAACACCAAAAATACGAGAATGAGGAACAGTGAGGAAACAAGAAACATTCACTATGCATCAACAAGTGAGATTACTGATACTGACCTACAGGAAATGCAAGATGGAGAATTCAGAATTTTGATCTTCAGAATGATGAAAGGCCTCAAAGAAAGCATAGAGGAGATGAAGGAGGAAGTGGAGGCTTTAAGAAAGAATCAGAAAGAAACACTGAACGGAATGAAGAAGTCAATAAAGGATTAAAGACTGCAATAGAAACCAACTCTAGTAAGCTTGACCACATGGAAAACAGAGTATCACTCCTGGAAGACAGTTGATTCAAAACTGAAAACACAGTCAATGATATACGGAAGATATTACAACAACACACCTTGGCCATCCAAGAAATACAGTACAGTACAAGACATCCTAATCTAAGGATAAAAGGCATCGAAGAAGGTTTAGAAGCACAGACCAAGGGTATAAGAAACCTCTTCAAAGAAATAATTTCAGAGAATTTTCCAAACATAGAAAAGTATTTGGACATTCACATACAGGAGACATATAGAACATTGTTAAGACAGGACCAAAGAAGGACCTCCCCACGCCACGTAATAATTAAAATGTCTAACATAGAGGACAAAGAAAGAATCCTAAAAGCAGCAAGAACAAAAGAATGGGTGACATACAGAGGCAAAACAATAAAAATCACCCCAGACTTCTCAACCCAAGTCAGGAATGCCAGAAGGGATTGGTATGAAGTACTCCGGACCCTGGAAGTAAACAACTTCCAACCAAGACTGATATATCCAGCAAAGCTATCATTTAAAATTGATGAAGAAATAAAAACATTCCATGATAAACAAACACTTCAAGAATTCATGAGGACCAAGCCAACACTGTAGAAAATCCTAATAGAAATAAATCACAAAGAAGGAAAAACAAGCAATTTTCAGAAACACAGGAGAGGTGAATTCCACCAGGTAGGGAACTAAACAAGGAGATTTGTCACTACAGTCAACAGAAAATAGAACTCAAAATGATAGGAAACAAAATCATATCTCTGTAATAACATTCAATGTCAAAGGACTCAACTCTCCAATTAAAAGGCATAGAATGGCAATATGGATTAAAAAGCATAACCCAACTATATGCTGCTTAGAAGAAACTTACCTTCTAGCCAAAGATACTCATACGCTAAAGGTAAAAGGGTGGAAAAAGATATACCATGCAAACGGAGATCAAAAACAAACAGGGGTAGCAATGCTTATATCTGACAAAACAGACTTTAAGCTAAAACACATCAGAAGAGACAAAGCGGGTCACTTCTTACTAATAAAAGTAACAATCCAACAAGAAGATACAATAATAGTAAAAATTTACGCCCCAAATGTGGGCACACCCACATTCATAAAACAAAGTCTTCAGGACATCGGGTCCCAAATAGACCCAAACACAATAATATTGGAAGACTTCAAGGCACCACTCATGCCACTAGTTCGAGCCTCCAGACAAAAGATGAATAAGGATTGTTCAGACCTAAAGAAAACCATAGACCAAATGGATCTAATAGATATATACAGACTATTTCAACCAGCAACACCTGAATACACATTTTTCTCAGCTACCCATGGAACATTCTCCAAAATAGATCACATACTGGGTCATAAAGCAAGCACCATCAAATTCAAAAATGAGATATAGAGCCGGGTGTGGTGGTGAACAGTTGTAATCCCAGTGCTTGGGAGACTGAGACTGGAGGATCCGGGTTCACAGCCAGCCTCCACTACTTAGTGAGGCCTCCGCAACTTCATGAGACCCTGTTTCAAAATAAAGAATAAAAAATAGGGCTGGAGTGTAGCTCGGAGGTAGAATTCCCCTGGGTTCAATCCCCAGTACCACACACACAAAAAATTGTGATATAATTCCCTACATATTCTCAGATCACAATGGAATGAAACTGGAAATTAACAACAGGAAGGCCAAAAGTAATCACATAAGTACATGGAGACTGAATGATACACTTTGGAATGAGGAATGGATCAGAAAAAAAATAAGGAGAGAAATAAAAAAATTCCTGGAATTAAACAAAAATAGAGACATGATGTATCAAAATCTATGGGACACTTTGAAGGCAGTGTTAAGAGGAATATATATAGCACTGAGTGCCCACATAAGAAAAACAGAAAACATCCAAATAAATAACCTAATGACACACCTCAAGGATCTTGAAAAACAGGAACAGTCGAATCCCAAAGCCAGTATGAGGTAGGAGATAACTAAAATCAGAGCAGAAATTAATGAAATAGAGAATAAAAAAACCATACAAAGAATCAGCAAAACAAGAAGCTGGTTCTTTGAGAAGATTAACAAGATTGACAAACCACTAACTAACCTAACCAAAGGAAGGTGAGAATCAACCCAAATTACCAAAATCAGAAATGAAAAAGGGGACATCACCACAGATAGTGGAGAAATCCAGAGGATCATAAGAAGCTACAAATTCCAATAAAATGGAAAACATGGAAGAAATCAAAAGATTTCTAGACACATACCACCTACCTAAATCGAACTAAGAGGATATAGAAAACCTGAATCAACCAATAGCAAGCACAGAGATAGAAACAGCAATAAAAAGTCTTCCATCAAAGAAAAGCCCAGGTCCAGATGGTTTTCCAGCCGAATTCTACAAAACCTTTACAGAAGAACTAAAACCAATACTTCAAAAGCTATTCCATGAAATTGAAAGAGATGGAATTCTTCCAAATTCCTTTTATAAGGCCAACATCATATTAATACCAAAGCCAAATAAAGATACCTCAAGAAAAGAGAATTACACACCAATATCATTAATGAACATAGACACAAAAATTCTAAATAAAATACTAGCCATACACATTCAAAACCATACTGAGAAAATCATACACCATGACCAAGTTGGTTTCATCCCAGGAAAGCAAGGTTGGTTCAACATGTACAAAACAATACATGTTATTCACCATATAAATCGAACTAAAAACAAGAATCACATGATCATTTCAATAGATGCAGAAAAAGTATTTGACAAAATTCGAGACTGATCCATGTTAAGAACTCTACAGAAAATTGGAGTAGAAGGAACATACCTCAACATCATTAAGTCAGTATATAAGAAACCTAAAGCCAACATCATATTGAATGGGGAAAAATTGCTGGAATTCCCCTTTAAAACAGGAACAAGACAAGGATGCCCACTATCACCACTCCTTTTCAATGTACTCCTTGAAATGCTTGTCAGAGCTATAAGAAAGGAGAAGGATATCAAAGGAATTCAAATAGGAAAAGAATTAAAATTATCTTTATTTTCAGATGATGTGATCCTATATCTAGACAACCCAGAGAACACAACCAAAAGTCTACTAGAGCTGATTAACAAATTCATCAAAATAGCAGGATACAAGATCAACCTAAAAAATCAGTAGCTTTCATATATGCCAACCATGAATCCATTGAGAAAGAAATCCAGAAAACAATTCCATTCGCTTCCAATAACTTCAAAACCAATCAAATACCTAGGAATAAACTTAACCAAAGTGGTAAAAGACCTCTACAATGAAAACTATAGAACACTGAAGAAAGAAATTGAAGAAGATCTTAGAAGATGGAAAGATCTCCCCTGCTCTTGGATGGGCCAGTATGCCAAAAATGATCTACAGAATCAATGCAATCCCTATCAAAATACCAACATCATTTTTCACAGATCTAGAAAAATCAGTCATTAATTTTATATGGAGAAACAAAAAACCCAGAATAGACAAAGCAATTCTCAGCAATAAGAACCATGCAGGAGGCATAACAATTCCGCACTTCAAATTGTACTACAGAGCTATAGTAATAAAATCAGCATGGTATTGGCACAAAAACAGACATGTAGACCAGTGGAACAGAATAGAAGATACAGAAACAAGTTCACAAACTTATAGTCAATTGATTTTCAACAAAGGTGCTAAACACATACGTTGGAGAAAGGACAGTCTTTTCAACAAATGGTGCTGGAAAAACTAGTTATCTACCTGTAGAAAAATGGAACTAAATCCTTACCTCTTACCCTGCACAAGAGTCAACTCGAGATGGATCAAAGAACTGGAAATTAGACCAGAGTCTGTGAAATTATAAGAAGAAGGCGTAGGTTCAACACTCCAACATATAGGCACAGGTAGAAACTTCCTCAACAAGACCTCCAAAGCACAGGAAATTAAAACAAGAATTAATAAGTGGGATAGCATTAAACTACAAAGCTTCTGCTCATCAAAGGAAACCATCAAGAGCCTAAAGAGAAAGCCTATGGAATGGGAGAAGATCTTTGCAAGCTATCCCTCTGACAGAGCTCTAGTATCTAGAATATACAAAGAACTTAAAAGACTTTATGCTAAGAAAACAAATAATCCGATCAAGAAGTGGGCAACTGAAATGCATAGACACTTCATGAAAGAAGAGATACAAATGGCCAATAGATACATGAAAAAATGTTCAACATCATTAGCAATCAGGGAGATGCAAATCAAAACTACTCTAAGATATCATCTAACCCCAATTAGAATGACAATCATTAAGAAGTCAAACAACAAAAAATGTTGGTGAGGATGTGGGGAAATTGGGACTCTTCTACACTGTTGGTGGGATTGCAAAGTAGTTTAATTGCTATGGAGATCAGTGTGGCGATTCCTCAGAAAACTGGGAGTGAATCCAGCATATGATCTGGCTATACCACTACTGGGTATCATACCAAAGGGATTGAAACCAGAAAACTACAGTAATATATGCATACCCATGTTCATAGCAGCACAATTCACAGTGGACAAATTGTGGAACCAACCTAAGTGTCCATCAACAGTTGAGTGGATTACAAAATTGTGGGAAATACACACAATGGAATTTTACTCAGCAATAAAGAACAAAATAACATCATTGGCAAGAAAGTGGAAGGATCTGGAGAACATTATGTTAAGCGAGATCAGTCAATCACAAAAAAAGAAGGGACATATGTCTTCATTAATATGTGCAACCTAGGGAGTAGTGGGGACACACAAGGGACTCTGGTTGATAATGGAGAACCCTTGGTGGGGCAACGGAAGTGCTCCAAGGGAAGGGGAAGGGCAAGAAAGAAGTGAATCAGTGGAATTACTATCATAAACAATGTGTACATGTGAGAATATACCAACATCATTCTTGATACTTCATATGGGTGGGGGAGGGGGTCACTAAGAGCTGTGTGCATGTATGTTAATATCAAATAGATAAAAAAATTCATGCTACTAGGAAAACATCATGAAATAGAACTTATACCAGATTTCTGGTTTCCAGATTTGATTTTCCCCCTCCTTTTCACATTTCTGATTAGACTTTAGCTGTAGAGGATCCTGATAGGATTAGTGACAGTGACCATCAAGACCCAACATGGATGAAGGTCAGAGCTGAGTATCAGAAATGACTATATCTACAAAATTTGATCTCAGAGAGCCATAGTAGCTGAGTCTTTAACTCTCAATACTAAACACAACACACACACACACACACACACACACACACACACACGTGTGCTCTGGACCTCTATAAAACAAGGGAATCTATGAACAAGAATAGGTATATAGTTAAATATGAGATTTTATTTTGTGCTACTTTGCTGTCTTTCTCAATGGTATTTGTGTAGCAAAAGATCCATTGTCACATTGTAGCTGAGGGCATATATGTTTTGGGTTCATCATCATTAAATATTATTGCCTATGTTAAGGCCTTGCTTTAATTACCACCAAAAAACATAAAAAATGCAAGAAAAATTCATTTAAGTTTGTTTGGGTACTATCAATCTGGCTCTCCTGCATCGGTATTTGTAGAAGGCAATCTGAGTGCAGATGTGACATTTAATCACTGAAATTCTACATTTTCTGTGAAGTTAAATGTAAAAGGTATGACCCAGTTTCTCTGTGGATCTGCTTATATGCCATCAAGTTAATTGGCTCTCTAGATTATAATGTAAATTTATCTAGGTTTGGTTGAATTAAACATCTCTTTAACTCGGATTTGTCCATATTAGTTTAAGGTAGAAAACCTAGGGAAAAGATTTTCTTGAAACTAAGTTATTTTTTGCTAATATTTTTTCCCAACATTGGTTTGATTTCTACTACCAAAGGAAATCAACATAATTAAATTTCACTATTACGTGACATATGAGCAGACAAATGACAATATGAGCAGACACATATTTGCTTGCTGAAAAACAAAATCAGTATTACAGATGCATATACAGTTATATCTGCCTTTGATTTTCAACTGAGTCTTAAATGTTGCTATAATATATTAAATTATATTAAAATCAGAAGTATGATCTAAAAACCTGTATTCATTTCAGTTGCCCACTTCTTGATCAGATTATTTGTTTTCTTAGCATAAAGACTTTTAAGTTCTTTGTATATTCTAGATATTAGACCTCTGTCAGAGGGATAGCTTGCAAATACCTTCTCCCATCCCATAGGCTTTCTCTTTAGGCTCTTGATGATTTCCTTTGATGAGCAGAAGCTTTGTAGTTTAATGCTATCCCACTTATTAATTCTTGTTTTAATTTCCTGTGCTTTGGAGGTCTTGTTGAGGAAGTTTCTACCTGTGCCTATATGTTGGAGTGTTGAACCTATGTCTTCTTTTCATAATTTCACAGACTCTGGTCTAACTTCCAGGTCTTTGATCCATCTCGAGTTGACTCTTGTGCAGGGTAAGAGGTAAGGATTTAGTTCCATTTTTCTACAGGTAGATAACTAGTTTTTCCAGCACCATTTGTTGAAAAGACTGTCCTTTCTCCAACGTATGTGTTTAGCACCTTTGTTGAAAATCAATTGACTATAAGTTTGTGAAATTGTTTCTGTATCTTCTATTCTGTTCCACTGGTCTACATGTCTGTTTTTGTGCCAATACCATGCTGATTTTATTACTATAGCTCTGTAGTACAATTTGAAGTGCGGAATTGTTATGCCTCCTGCATGGTTCTTATTGCTGAGAATTGCTTTGTCTATTCTGGGTTTTTTGTTTCTCCATATAAAATTAATGACTGATTTTTCTAGATCTGTGAAAAATGATGTTGGTATTTTGATAGGGATTGCATTGATTCTGTAGATCATTTTTGGCATAATGGCCATTTTGATAATATTTATTTTGCCCATCCAAGAGCAGGGGAGATCTTTCCATAGACACTTCATGAAAGAGGAGATACATATGGCCAATAGATACATGAAAAAATGTTCAACATCATTAGCAATCAGGGAGATGCAAATCAAAACTATAAGATTTCATGTGACCCCAATTAGAATGGCAATCATTAAGAAGTCAAACAACAAAAAATGTTGGTGAGGATGTGGGGAAATTGGGACTCTTCTGCACTGTTGGCGGGATTTCAAACTAGTTCAACCACTGTGGAGATCAGTGTGGAGATTCCTCAGAAAAATGGGTATGAATCCAGCATATGATCTGGCTATACCACTACTGGGTATCATACCAAAGGGATTGAAACCAGAAAACTACAGTAATATATGAGTATCCATGTTCATAGCAGCACAATTCACAGCAGCCAAATTATGGAACCAATCTAGGTGTCCATCAACAGAGGAGTGGATTACAAAATTGTGGGAAACACACACAATGGAATTCTACTCAGCAATAAAGAAGAACAAAATAACATCATTGGCAAGAAAGTGGAAGGATCTGGAGAACATTATGTTAAGCGAGATCAGTCAATCACAAAAAAAGAAGGGACATATGTCTTCATTAATATGTGCAACCTAGGGAGTAGTGGGGACACACATGGAACTCTGGTTGAAAATGAAGAACCCTCAGTGTGGCAAGGGAAGTGGTACAAGGGAAGGGGAAGGACAAGAAAGAAGCAAATCAGTGGAATTACTATCATAAACAATATGTACATGTAAGAATAAACCAACATCATTCTTGGTACTTCATATGGGTGAGGGGAGGTGGGGGGGACTCTAAGAGCTGTGTACATGTATGTTAACATCAAATTGGTATTCACTGTTATGTAAGACTCCAATGCACCAATAAAAGCATGTTTAAAAAATAAAAAAAAACCTGTATTCATTTAGCAATCCACAACACACTCACTTCCAACTTCTCACTAAACACAATAGAAAAGAAGAACATGACTTTACCACACTGAAAACTTATGGTATCAGTAAAGCTTGTTCAATAATGCACTTAGAACAGTGCTTTCTACCAACAGGGCTTTGCACCTTTGGTTCCCAACATTTATATTTCTTCTCAGTATTATTTATTTACTTAGTCTCTACTCTTCCTTAAAAATTCAGATAAAAAGCCTTCCTACCACCTGCCACTATACCCTCAATCTACATACATATTTTATGAAACATTTACTCAAATCACTATCTTACTCCTTAATTTAATGTTCGTTAGTGTGATTATTTAGTTAATTACTATCTGTATTCAAACTGTAGGTAAGAGATTTTGTTGTTGTTATATTCCCAGCACAAAATGTATTATTTGGCCTGAAACAAGTTCTCAATAAATTATTGATAAATGAACAACTAAATGAATTGGCACATAGTAAACACTCAAGCAATGGGGGCTATCCGTATTTTTTCTTCTGTATGATGCTAATGTATGGTTTCCTCAACTTCAGGCAGGCTTGGTTTTCATGTGGTCACTGCATAATTAAAACAGTGAAAGCCATTTCTAGCTAAATGTGGAGTATTTCAACTGTCATAAGTCTAGTTAAGGTATAAAAGGAAATAAGTATACTAAATTTCAAAACAACAAACAACTGAATGAAGAAAATACCTCTGTGAACCTAACTTTAATTTCAGAGAAGAGCTTATTTCAGTGAGATACTTGAGATGAGTCTACCTCTAGCAGTACCTAATACAAATCTGAACAATCATAATTTTACTATTCTAATTTTGCATTTTTTGTTGGGCCTGAGAACTTCTAATGTTTCCTTTTTATAGACCTTGAGAGTATATAACATCCACTTCCAACATTTCCTTTTTATAGATCTTGAGAGTATATAATATCTAGAATACAGAAGGCTCTAGGTTAAAAAGACTGTCAGAGTTGATTTATTATTAGATATTAAATTCTTTCCCAAGAAAACCACCCTAGGGAAACATACAGAGCCCTAGGAGCAAAGCATTCTGGATATTGTAAGTTTTCATGTACTCAGTTCAAAATATCAGAGGGCAATGGGATCAAATAAGTTATATCACAGCTCATCTGAAGAGAACAGAATAAATAACAAAATGCAAGTATTAAACTGAAAGGTAGCCAGCACCAAATAGGACACCTGATTAGGATGAAGCCTAACTATATATCCTGTTTATGATTAAATGCAAATATAAATACACCTAACTTCCTTAAGAATGAATTGAGGAGAGAAAAGAGAAAGAAGATAAGATACGAACATGCTCACATGCCTCTGTGTGTGTGTGTGTGTGTGTGTGTGTGTGTGTGTGTGTATAGGTACAGCTAAAATATACAACTTATGTACCAAAAAAGGTAAAATCATCTGCATGAATAAAAAAGTACATAGCTCCCAAATCTTTCTGATGAATGGTTTTGAATAAAACTTCAGAGAACTCATTGTTATTATCCATTGTATACAGCAATAAAATAGGAGGGGAAAGCCATGAGGAGAGAAAACACAAAAATAAAAAATAAAATACAACAAGATTCAAGTGAGATATGATGACTCAAGGAAGGATTGGAATAAATCTAAGTGTGTAGCAGTGAAATGAATATCCACAATGATGACCCTATGGATAGAACTGTCACCATGAAAAAGCAGAGTTGCAGAGATCAAACTTGAGAAACACTTATATGCATAGAAAAGGGCAAAGAAAATCAATGACAAAGAATGTGATCAATATAGAGGGAAAAGCTTCTTGATCTATTGTTAGAAATAACTATGTACTTGAGATGAACACTAAAATTAAACAGAAGAAATGATAATACCCATTATTGAAAAAAATAGTCATAAGTTAAAAAAGATCTGAACATTCATAGTGAACAGTTTACCTTCCTCTAGGCAAAAATCAATGAAAGGAGATACATAAATTAGGCTTCGTTGACAAACATGTGGATTGTGATGGTAAAGAATAAAAATTTATTGGCTTTATCATGAAAAATTTGGAGAAATGCTAAATTAATCTTAGACACTTCTTCAAAACTATCTACCATAATATAATGGAACATCTGCATATGTCCTAATCATTTTGCCCAACTAATTTATCATTGCCACATGAGAGAAAACAGAAAATACCCTCTTTAAAAACTACTTGAAGATGTATTCATATTAAAATGAAAGAATGGGAATTGCTGTGGTCTGAATATTTGGGTCTCACCCAAAATTGTGTGTTGCAACCTTAACCCCCAGGTTATAAAAAAAGGAACAAAGAGGAAAATTAAAGAAACATGACACAAAGAGCATAGAATGGTTGAGAAGGAAATGAAGATGATTGTTACTAAAATGTAAACACATTTAAACTCATAAGTGAAATATCTTTGAGTTAAAATAAGAAGCTTTTATCTCATAATACAAAGATTAAACATTAAAAATAGGTAAAAGTATATTAGATAAGTAAAAAAGCACAACCAAATATAAAATAACCCAGGAATTCAATAATGAAAACAATATAACTCATGGCAACAACATTAACTATGACAAAATACTCAGTTTATATTAGTACAGATGTAACAAAAAGAATAATCATGAACATTTTATCCTGAATAATCAAGCATCAAAATATAAATTTTCATAGGTTTAATACGCAGAAATAGTAATTATAATGTTTTTATTTAAGATAGATAAAATATATGTGGATATAGAGTTTGAATAAGAATTAATAAAATTGAATAAGTAGATTAATATAAAAATCCATAAATGTTTTCAAAGACTAGACTTTTTTCATATTTATAATTAACAAACTTATTGTATGCCAAGATAGTTATGTAGATATGAGAAAATTGAAAAATAAAAATGAGGGAGATTACTTTAGACAGGCAAATATCAGTTCATTTATTGCCTTACACATCAAAATGTAAAACTTGAATTTAAGTGCAATGGAAGATATAGAAGGGGTTGAAATGGAGATTTGAAATAGTTTTATTTTTCTATCTGCTACATCATAATGGAGTAAAGAGACTGAGAAATCACACAAGTGAAAGTTGGAAATGGCTTGGACTTATGTATTGGTAGTGACACTCTTGAGAAACAGTCTGATTCTTAAAATATTTGAAGACCAAGACAACTGAATTGGATATGGAACATAAAGGAAAGAGAAACAAAGATGACTCCAACTTTTTGGGCTATAGCAACTCACTGAATAGTATTGTCATTTAATGAGATAATGAATATTCAAGAAGGTACAATTCTTACTTAAAGGGAAAGGAAGCATGGAGAATAAAGGGTTCAATAATGAATATAGCTGGATGTGGTGGTGCACACTTGTAATCCCAGTACTTGGGAGGCTGAGACAGGAGGATCACAGATTCTTGGTCAGCCTCAGTTGCTTAGTGAGACTCTCTGCAACTTAGTGAGACCCTGTTTCAAAAAACAAAAAAAGAAAGAAAGAAAGAAAGAAAGAAAGAAAGAAAGAAAGAAAGAAAGAAAGAATAAAAAACAGGGCTGGGAGTGTAACTCAGAGATAGAATGATGGGTTCAATCCCCAGTACCACACACACACAAAAGGATATAATGAGTATGAGGTGTTTTACAGACCTCAAATGACCTATGTTAAGTAGTTAATTGGATATACAAATGGAGTCAAGGAAAAAGTTTGGGCTATGGAATTTATTTGGGGGAAATTATATAGATGATAGGTAAAGTTGCAAGAATGTATAAGCTCAGCAAGAAAGTAAGTCTAGTGAGAGAAGAGATGGAAAAACAAGTCTTAGAACATTCCAATATTATGTTTGGGAAGATGATGAGGCCTCTAGCAAAGGACATTTAAAAGGAGACATGAATAAGGCAAAGGCCAAATTAGTAGAATGTTTGCTATCAGTCAAACTAATTTTTAAAAGTATTTAAGATGGAGGAAGTATCACCTATGTAATGTTGAGGGTTAAAGTAAGATGAAAATTACAAATTGACCACTGGAGTGAGTGAGGTGGGGCATAGCTGTAATCCCAATCACCTGGAAGGCTGATGCAGGAGGATCACAGGCTCAAGGCCAGCCTGGGCAATGTTGCAAGACCTTCTCTCAAAAAAAAAAAAAAAAGCTGAGGATGTAGTTCAGTGATGGAGCACCTTTAATCCCCAGCACCACACACACACACACACACACACACACACACACACACACAGAAGTATTCATCATTGGATTGTACTAATGTGAATGTCATTAATAATCTCTTTATGAGCATGTTTATTGGTGTTATGGGAACAAAATTCTTTATTTCTGTGTCGTTAATATAGACCATGTATGTGTCTTTCCACAATGTCAGAATTTATTGAATAACAAAAGATTGACAAGTTACACCACTTTCATTGGTTGATCTTCAACCAAGTAGTCATGGTTCACTTGGTGTCATGACTGAGGCCATCACAAGTTCTTTCATTTCAATCTTGATTTCTAATATCTATAACACTCAAATTACACATCACACTTTACACAGTGACATATGTAGGTTACAGAAAGGCTAAGAAAGGGGTAAAATAGTCTAGGTGTTCAGGAAGGTAAACTGGGAGCAAAGGCAGACAGCAGATAAGGATGCAAAGAATCACTGTTTAATTCCTTTGGAAATATACAGAGGAGTGGTATAGTTGGACCATATAGTGGTTCCATTCCTACTTTTTTGAGGAGCCTCCACACTGATCTCGATAGTGGTTGTATAAATTTATAATCCCACCAACAGTGTTTAAGAGTTCCTATTTCTCCACATCCTGGCCAACATTTATTATTGTTTATATTCTTGATAATTGTCATTCTAACTGCAGTTATATGGGATCTCAGTGTAGGTTTTATTTGAATTTCCCTAATTGCTAATGATATCTAACATTTCTTCGTGTATTTGTTGGCCATTTGTATTTCTTATTTTGAGAAGTGTCTACTCAATTCAATTACCCATTTGTGTGTGTGTGTGTGTGTGTGTGTGTGTGTGTGTGTGTGTGGTACCAGGGATTGAACCCAGGGGCATTATAACTCTGAGATACACCCCCAGTCCTATTTTTTATTTTTTTTTGAAACAGGGTCTCACTAAGTTGCAGAGGACCTCACTAAGTAGTCGAGGCTGGCCATGAACCTGCGATCTTCCTGTCTCAGCCTCCCAAGTACTGGGATTACAAGTGTGCACCACCATGCCCAGCTCAATTACCCATTTTTATTGGATTTTTTTAATTTTAAGTTTGTGTTCTTTATGCATTCTAGATATTAGTAGTCTATCAGAGGATTATCTGGCAAAGATTTCCAACCATTCTGTAGGCATCCTCTTCAGACTCTTGATGGTTTCCTTTGATGCATAGAAACTTTTTAAATTGTATGCCATCCTAATTATTTATTTTATTTATTTTCAGTTTTTTTCCCTGAGCTTTTCAGGTGTTTATTGAGGATGTCTATACCAGTACATGTATATTGGAGAATTGGTCCTACATTTTTTTCTAGTAATTGCAAAGTTTTTGGTCTAATTTCTAGGATTTCGATCCAACATGAGTTGACTTTTCAGGGTGAGAGATAGGAGTATAAACATGCATATCACTGTTTATTGCAGCACAATTCACAATAGCCAAATTATGGAACAAACCTCAGTGTCAACCCCAGATGAATGGATAACAAAAAATGTGCTATATACACACAATGGAGTTTTACTCAACCATAAGAAAGAACAAAGTTATGTTATTTATGTTATTTGTGGGAAAATAGATGGAATTAAAGAATATTATGATAAGTGAGATCAGCCAGTCTCAGAAAGTCAAGGGTCTTATGTTTCCTCTCACATGTGAAAACTAGAGAGAAAATTAGAAACAAAAGGGATTTCAAATAAATTAGAAGAGAGATCAGTGTAATACTGGAGGGGATGGGGGAGGGAGTTGGGGAAGGGAAGAATGATTAAGATGGAAACAATTCAAATTATGTTATATCCATATATGAAGGTATCACTACCAATTTCACTACATGTATAGGGAGAGAGGAGGGGTGAGTGGGGTGAGATGCAGAGGGAAACACAAGTAAGTGCTGTGTGCATTTATGTGTGTATCTCTTTGAATCTCATTATGTTTCAATTATAATGCACCAATAAAAGTATACATACTTTTTATTATATATACATATAAGTGTGTGCATATATATTTTAAGGTTAGATATAGAATGTCCCCTGAAGAGCTCATGTATTAAGGTTCAGAGTTGATATAAGTAAGTCATGAGGGCTGCAATCTCATTGGTAGATAAATCCATTATAATTGATTTACTGGGTGGTAACCTAGGCAGGCAGGGTGTGGCTAGAGCAGATGGGTCCCTGGGGGTGTGGTGTTAGGGACTATGTATGCTTTTGTCTTTGAATACCCTTGCTTGCTATATCTCTCTTGATTCTGGCCTCCATGATGTGAGAGCAGAGCCTTGCTCTCTCCCTTTCTCTGCTTCCTGCCACCATGCCCTGAGATCTGCAGAACCTGGTCTCACATGGAATGAGTCTGAAATCTCCAAAACCTATGAGCAAAAAACTCTTCCTTCCTCTAAATTTTATGGTCAGATGTTTTGGATTATAGCAGTGAGAATGTTGGCTGAGACTATATGTGTATGTGTGTGTGTGTATATATGAGTTTTAACAAACATAGTCCTGAAGAATTGTCAAGGTGATGGTATGGACAGAAGCCAGTTTCAGAGTGTCAGTTTGAAGTGTCAGCTGGAGACATCAGCTTGGAGTAGGTCTTGTGTGGTCATCACAGGCAAGAGAAACCATGCTGAGCTGAAGCCCAAGGATAGAGAATCAGATGTTTGTCACTGTGGTGATTTTCCTTGGTAAGGCTCATGATGAGTGACCATGTCATGGGGTCAGTATGCCACCGTGACCATACTTGAGAAGCTCCTCCTTTTATGGGTCTTGGTGAAGGGGTTATATCTGATAAGGCTGATAAACTTCTGTGTCTGGTGTTCCTCATATGATTTGGGATGTCCATGTATCCATGTCCTCCTGATTTAATTAGATAAGTTCACAGGTGTTCATTAAATATCAGCACAATTAATTTATCAGTTTGTGCCTTATGGTCCTGCTACATAGATGGTAGTTGTTCATTTGTACAAATAAGGTATAGAATCATTCTACCTTAGCGCTTATATTCAAAGTAGAATAATTCATGGCAAACTACTGCTTTAGGAAATGGAGTAGGTTGGGGTTAGGCATATGCATCATAGAGTAACTCAAAGCTAGGCACAGCCTGCTCTTCACAATCATGTGATACTTCTGACTAAGAGAACTGGAAAAGAGTACATTTGCATTAAGAAGCTACAGTTTCTTATAGTATATTAGACCATGGGAACTTAATACACCAGTGGTTTTGGTGAAGGGAGAGAGGAACACAAAGAGTTATGTGCAGCAGTATGATAGCACGATGGTCTATGTAATTCAGTCTTGATAAGGACAGAAGAAAGAACAAGGGGGAACTGATGACTGGTAAAAGGGATGGTATCAGAAAAAATGTAAATCTTTTTATTCATCAAAAGAAATTAAATTTTTTTCACACCAAGAATAGAAAATATAATGCCATATAATTATAAAAATAGTTTTATGGGTTCAGGAGCAATTATATGAGTCATGTTGATACATTTGAATCGGGTTACCTCATCTATTAAAGACTCCAAAGCAAGTCCAGTGTCCTATTCAGGATATGCCTTAAAATGAAGTGATTCAAAAAGACTAAACATAATGGACAAAAGTGTACTAGACAACATAAATGATAAGAAAGGTGTTTTAATCCTAATATTGAAGTAGAATTAAACCCTAAAGGTCAATTGAAGGTCAAGTAAAATGCACTTTCTAATGTTAAAAGCCATCACTCACAATTAAGCTGTAATAGCTATGGCTATCTATGTGCCAAATAACACATCAATTTATTTTAAAAAAGAGAAACTACTGGAGCTTCAAATATAAGCAGGTAGATGCACACTAATAATAAATTTTTTCATATTCTACTTTCAGTACAAGACAGATTTCAATATATATATAATATATATAAAGAATTCTAAATGATTTCACCAATTTGGAATCATGGGAGATCTTATCAGTATGTCAACTGAGAATGTTTATGGTTTTATTTCCTGCTTGATATCTCAGATTCAGTGGTTTATGGCTACAATATTTGTTTGTGTGACTTTAAATATTTCTGATTTTTCTGGACTTTGTAATAGTGTAGGAAATGACAGTCATTCTCAGAATAAGGTAATTGATCTACAAATTGAGTCTTGTTCTAAATAATTAAATTAAATTTGGTGGAAGACCTACTAACTAATACTAGTTGTCAGATAACATAAAAATCTTTCATGGGCAAAGCTGAAGTAAACACATCAGTTGGCTGAAGGAAAAAAAAAGAGTGGCTAGTTTAGATTCACATTGCTCTTCAACATATTGACACACATATTTAGCAGCTCCTCAAATTCCTCCATCTGTACAACCATGAATCATGCTGTGCACTGATCCAAAATGACATTTCAAAGTCTTTTGCTCCATCAGTACTCTTCTCTCTATCGTGTCTAATGCTTACAAGAAATACTGTCAGACATTCTGAGAACTATCTATCACCAGGTAGTCAGATGAATACGAAATAAGATAATTTAAACTGTGTCCATGCCCAACAAAAGATAATCCATTTTGGGAGTGGAAGGGGGGAAAGATCACCCCTCTTCTGATAACATTCATAGCATCAATTTCTATATTTTTCTATGTAAAATATTAGCCTTTTATGACAACTTTCTCCTCATCCCATAGAATTAGCAGTGATTCTCAATGACAATTTTAAGGCAAAAAAACATATAAATTGTAAAATTAGTGCAAGAGACCTTTTAATTCATTTTTAGGGAATTTCTCATTGGTACTTACAGAAAAGACTTCAGGTTATATGAAAGTGTATGGTAGAATCAAAACTGGAATTGTATATTGACATCTACAATGCCACTATTGTTATTCTCTCTACATAATCCCACTCATGACTTTTCTTTCAACAGTGAAAGATAATACCAGTCACTTCTTTTAATTTTAAGTTATCTGTGTTTGTATTAACTCTTTCTTTCTCTCTTTCCTTCCTTCCTTCCTTCCTTCCTTCCTTCCTTCCTTCCTTCCTTCCTTCTTTCCTTCCTTCCTTCCAGCTTTGGTCCACTTTTTTCTTTTCATTCTTTTGTTTTCTCTTTCCCTTTGCAGTCCACTTTCTCTAATTTAACCCATTCACTCTAACCTTATCTCTCCCTTATCCCAATTACTGGCATCCAAGCATGCACAACATATTTATTCTTCTATGAACCATCATATTCAGTTCCAGTGGCCTTGCTGCCTTTACTTACTTCTAGTTTTAAGATTATAAATTTTGACAATCTCTCAAAGGACAGCAACTCAAGCTGATAATTATTTCTCCTACAATTGCCCTTCCTGTATACTCATTTCCTACTTCTTTTATAGATATATTTTGTTCTTCATTTTTTAAAAATATGTACATTTTCTGCCCCAACTGCAGAAACTAAGCAATTTTCTATTTATTTTCAAAGTTCGATTAAGTATGTGTTTAGTAGATATTTGTTAATGTCATAAAGCCCAGTAACTAGGTTATAATGCCCCAAATAAGATATGTCTATAGTAGTGAAGATTGTGACATATTTTTTTTTTTTTGCCGTACTGGGGATTGAACCCAGGGGCATTCTACCTCCACACTACACCCCCGGCCCTATTTTTTATACTTTATTTTGAAACCGGGTCTCACAAAGTTGCGGAGGGCCTTCACTAAGTAGAGAGAGACAGGGATAGAGAGAGAGAGAGAGAGAGCTGAGGCTGGCCGTGAACCCGGATCCTCCGGTCTCTGCCTCCCAAAGTACTGGGATTACAAGCGTGCGCCACCACGTCCGGCATGACATAATTTTAATAGAATCCAGGACATCTTTTATCCTTGAATTGAAAGAAAAGACTATTTAAGAATATTAAAAGCAAAATCCAAGCTGAGTGTGGTGGCACACACTTGTAATTCTAGTACTTGGAAGGCTGAGACAGGAGGATTGCAGGTTCTTGGCCAGCCTCAGCAATGTATTGAGGCCCTCTGAAACTTAGTAAGACCCTGTTTCAAAATTAAAAAAAAATAAAATTGGGCTGGTACTGTAGCTCAGAGGTAGAATGCCACTGGGTTCAATCCCTAGTAACACACACACACACACACACACACACACACACACACACACACAAATTAAAGTAAAATAAAATAAAAGCAAACTCTACTGACAGACTCTCTCCAAGTTGCTTCTAATATTTGAGAACTATAGTTTTTCTAAGAAAAAATATTTGAGACATAGACAAGAGATTTATTTAGGAAAGTAGTAAATACACATTCCAGGGGGAATGCAGGCCATCCCCCAAAATGAGAGAAGCTCTGTGAAAAAAAATTAACAAGGCAATTTCCATAAAATTAAAATACTCTATTTTCTTATTTTTCTCTTGATGGATACATTTACTCTCTTGGGTATTAAGCTCTATAACAACAAAGCTCACATTTGGAGGATTGAGAATTAAGAAGTTTCTCAATTGTTCATTAGATAAAATAGTTAGGTGGTCATTCCCACTTGAGCATATAATCCATTGTATTATACAGTATATCAATTTCGAATGTGTTTCACAGGGGCACTAAAGTTAAGTCTTCAATATGCTATTTAGCTTTTCAATTTAGCCAGATGATTTCTTGGGTGATGGAGAATATGATGAGACTAGTGAATCTGACTAGTTATCAATTAATATACTCATTTTTCCCCTATAAAGCAAATTATATTATTATTATTGAGTGTGAGTAAGTTTTAAGTCTACTAGTAGTCATGCTGGCATGAAGGTCAGAACAGAAGGAAATTCTTAGTATAGACATAGACCACTGAAGAAACAATGATGCTTCTCTGATTGAATAATCCACAGTGGTGATGGGTAGCAAAGAAAAGTGTGTGTCATTGAGTTTATGTAGACTTCCCATAGTAGTGATCTGGCCTTTTTGTTCATGGGCCCTGAAGCAATACTAGAGTTACTTCTGAGATAGGCTGACTGACATCTATAAAATGGGTTATCTTATTCATTGGATTATTGAAATCTTCTGTCTAGAAATGACTTTTTGATAAGTTTTTTATATAATATATAAACATCTCCAAGATTGCCATCCATTAATTTGCCCCTAAACCAGTCTTACTATCTTGCTACTTTCATAATTATACAACTGGTCAAACTATTAGCAGACCAAGATCCCTGATAATAAAACCATTCTTGGTACTTGCATTCAAACCCTTCCTAACACTAACACACACACACACACACACACACACACACACACACACACACACATGATGCAATTGATAGGTTTTGTAAATCATAGCTGGAATACTACAGAATTATGTAGATAAATAAATAATTTTGAATTTACAAATAAAAATAACATAATCTGCCTAGAGGCCAATCATATGTACTATTAAGGTTCTCTAATTGGAAAGGAGGCTCAGGAAGCAGAATTAATACTTATGTGGATAAATATTCCATTTTTTGCTTAGTTTTATAATTTTTGGTTTCTGAACCTTCTTAGGGTTGTACTAGTGTTATGAATTGCATCTGGAATGTCCCCCAAAGGATCATGTGTTGAAGTCTTGGTCCCCAACTGAACAAACGTGCAGAGGGGGAGCTTTTGAGAAGTGATTGGATCATGAGGGCTCTGACCTCGTCAGTAGATCAATCCATTGATGGATTAATAATTTGATGGTATTATTGGGAGGTGGTAGAAACTGTAGGCGATAGGGATATGGTTGGAGAAAGTAGGTCAATGAGGCATGCCCTGGAAGGTTATATGGTTATATCTTGTCCCTGGTTCGTATTCTCCCTCCCTCCCTCTCTCTCTCTCTCTCTCTCTCTATCTCTATCTCTATCTCTATCTCTATATCTCTATATCTCTATATCTCTATCTCTCTCTCTCCCTCCCTCTTTTTCCTGGCAGGTTTATTCCATCATACCCATGTGCCATGATCTGCCTTACCTCAGCCCCAAAGCAATGGAGCCATCCCTCCATGGACTGAACCTTTGAAACCATGAGCCAAAATAAATCTTTCCTCCTCTAAGTTGATTTTCTCAGTCTTTTGTTACAGTGACAAAAAGCTAACACAACTAAGAAATGAAGTGTCCAAATGATTGCTGCTCAGGTTCTGTGCTGTGCTCACAATGGCTGGACTGCCAGAGGGCCACTGCTAGAGAAACACTAATAACATACTTTGACTGTTCTTCCTACTGCCCATTCTGTTACTCTAGTGAAGGATGCTTTATTTCCTTCTGACGGGAGCAAAAATAGCAGAAGCTAATCATTTTTGCCCTATGATAGAATTCCTTTTTCTGCTAGCTGGTTTAGATATTAGATTTTATGATTTTGGAATGCTACTTTGTGAACTTGATTTCTATCTTCCCACTCTATAGAGTTAAAAATATTATTAATCAAACCCATTCAAATATTAAATTCATTATAACCCATTTTATATAATGTATCTTTAAAGCTCTCCTCTAGATGTTATAGAAAAATTAAGTGCTTATTATGGGTGATGGGGGAATGTGTAAATATATAAGTTGCATGTTGTAAAATAGATATTCCACAAAAGACATACAGCATATTGTACTGCTTGAACTATTATAGTGGTAGGAAGACTGAAAACACTATTTCAAGGTTTTGTGAAGAGCAAACTTAGAAAGAATGTGACTCAAATTCAGAAGAAAAAAGTGAATGGCATGCTGCTAAGAAAGAGTTCAGTTTGAAAAAATATTAAGAAGATACATAAGCACTTAAACAATGTAACAAATTAAAGTGATAATAAGATAACAACTAAGCACATTAAACAATGCCTAGCATCATTAGTCATTAGAGAAATGCAAATTAAAACCACAATAAAATACTTATACATATCTACTGAATGGCAAATATAAAGAAATTAAAATGACTAAGCAATCTACTGGCAGAGATGCAGAGCAAGTGGAACTTGCTGTGTTGCTGGTGGGGATGTAAAATGATATGGTCATTGTTAAACAGTTTGCAATTTGGCAGTTTCCTACAAAGTTAAGCATATGTATACAGTACAACCCAGCAATCCTACTCCTATGTATTTGCCCAAGTGAAATGTTAACCTATATTCACACATATAACTGAAACAATACAAAGTCTCTCAACTAAGAAGATGGCTAAACAAATTGTGGTGCATCCATACAATGAAATAATACACTTAATAGTAAAAAGGAATGAACTACTAATTATACGACAACATGAGTAAATCTCAAATGCATTATGCTTACTAAAGGAAGCCAGATTAAAATTACTACATAGTTTATTATTCCACTTACATTACATTATCAAAAGAGTAAAGCTACAACTTGAGATCAAGGGTTGTCTAAAGTTAAGGATGGGCTCAAGGTTTGATTTCAAATTAATAACGGAAGGGAATTTTTTTGAGTAATGCAGTTTTTCTATATCTTGATTGTAGTTCTGGTTACATGACTGCATTTGCTAAAACTCATAGGACTACACAGCAAAAGAAATGAATTTCACTGTATATAAATTAAAAATACAAATGAAAATAAGAAACCTGAAGCTTAGAGTTATACATTACTTCTTTTTTACAGCTGGGACTTCAACTCTAAATTTTGTTGGTTCTTTCTGGATTTGCAATTCTGTAGTAACCCATCTTATCTTGTGAACTCTCCCAATAAGATGTCAAAAACATGAAATATTTGGACTCTATTACTTATAATTCTAAGCGATGGCATGATAGGAGAGAAAGCTATTAAAATGGTATTTAACTAGTGTGTCTATGAAAATTCAATGAGTGCTTACAAATTTTACACTTTTATATATTAAATTCAATATACAGTATTAAAATATTTTAAAAATCAGAATTCAGGAGAGTTTGTTTTGGGTGACAGACAATAAGACTGGTTTCAGATACATGGAGTATGAGGGCTGACAATTTATCTTGATCTATGTCCATCAGACAATAGAGAACGTGGGAGTTTGGGATCAATAATAGACTTAGTGATGCTAGTTTTGGAGTTTCATTTATCAAGACAAAAGTATGGATGAAATTGCTGAGGCAGAGTATACAGAGCAGGGTTTCTTAAATCAAAGTACAGCTTCTTAATCTGGGGTTCATAGAATCTTGTTGATATGAGGAATGTGATTCAGGTGTCCTTAACCCCCCTTTTTTTTTGCGGTATCGGGGATTGAACCCAGGAGCATTCTACCTCCTCGCTACACCCCCGGCCCTATTTTTTATGCTTTATTTTGAAACTGGGTCTCACGAAGTTGCAGAGGGCCTCACTAGGTAGAGAGAGAGACACAGAGAGAGAGAGAGAGAGACAGAGAGAGAGAGAGAGACAGAGAGAGAGAGCACTGAGGCTGGCCACGAACCCAGATCCTCCGGTCTCCGCCTCCCAAAGTACTGGGATTACAAGCATGCGCCACCACGCCCGGCTCTTAAACCCCTTTAAAGAATTGATTTTTGACAAAGGTGCCAGACATATACATTGGAGAAAGGACAGTCTTTTCAACAAATGGTGTTGGGGAAACTGGTTATCTACCTGTAGTAAAATGGAACTAAATCCTTACCTCTCACCCTGCACAGGCATCAACTCGAGATGGATCAAAGACCAGGAATTTAGACCAGAGACTGTGAAATTACTAGAGGAGGGCATAGGTTCAACACTCCAATATATAGGCATAGGTAGAAACATCCTCAACAAGACCTCCAAGGCCCAGGAAACTAAAACAAGAATTAATAGGTGGGATAGCATTAAACTAAAAAGTTTCTGCACATCAAAGGAAACCATCAAGAGTCTAAAGAGAAAGCCTACAGAATGGGAGAGATCTTTGCTAGCTATCCCTCTGACAGAGGACTAATATCTAGGATATATAAAAAATTTAAAAGACTTTACACTAAAAAAAAAACCCTATCAAGAAGTGGACAACTGAATTGAATAGACACTTCATGAAAGAAGAGATACAAATGGCCAATAGATACATGAAAAAATGTTCAACATCATTAGCAATCAGGGAGATGCAAATCAAAACTACTCTAAGATTTCATCTGACCCCAATAAGAATGGCAATCATTAAGAAGTCAAACAATCATAATTTTTGGCGAGGATGTGGGGCAATAGGAACTCTTCTGCACTGTTGGTGGGAGTGCAAACTAGTTCAACCACTATGGAGATCAGCGTGGAAATGCCTCAGAAAACTGGGAATGGATCCACCATATGATCTGGCTCTACCACTACTGGGTATCATTCCCAAGCAATTGAAAGAATACAGTAATATATGCATACCCATGTTCATAGCAGCACAATTCACAATAGCCAAATTATGGAACCAACCTAGGTGTCCATCAACAGACAAATGGATTACAAAATTATGAGGCAAGCTAGGAAGTAGTGGGGATACAAAAGGGACTCCAGACAATAGTGGAGAAGCCTCAGTGGAGCCAGGGAAGTGATCTAAGGGAAGGGGAAGGGGAAGAATGAAGTTCATCAATGGAATTGCTACCATTGACAATGTATACATATGAGAATATACCAACATCAATCTCAGTACTCTGTCTGGGGGGGGAGGTGAGGCAGGGGGGACACCAAGGTCTGTGTGCATGTATGTTACTGTCCAACTGATGTTCATTGTGATGTGA